>PVIJ01008608.1:0-72857 GCA_004024925.1 Scalopus aquaticus
CCCCCGCCTCCTCCCTCCCCACACAAAACGCTCTCATTTACATTCCTGCAAAACGTTCGCCGCCAGAATCCCCTCTGCTCGCGAAGCCGCCGCCGCCGCCGCCCCTGCCCTCCGGGGGCCCCCACCCGCCGGTGCTCCAGAGGCCCACGGGGACACGCGGGGCGGGACCCGCGCGGCTGCTGCGGCTGGACGCGGCCGCGGCGCGGGCCGACCGGTCTCGCGCCGGCCGCGTCCCGGGGCCTGAGGAGGGCGGGGGCGAAGGGGGGGGCGAAGTTAGAGGCCGAGCTCCCGGCGGGCCGCCCCTTCTCCGGGACGGCCTCTTCCTCAGGAGGCGTCTGGGGGGGGGCGGGGGGCACAATAGGAAAGGGGCGGGCGCCGGCAGTGGGCAGAGGGTGCGAGCGCGCAGCGGCAGTTTCGGGAAGTTTGGGAAGGTCGAGCACCGGTCCACCTCCGGCGCAGGACGGCCACTCAGCCCGGGGGGCGCGGAGCCCGCCGGCCGGCCCGGCCTAGGGCCAGCGCGGCGCCCGCTGGGACCCCAGGGTCCCCGTGTCTGCCGAGGCCCCGCGTCCCGGTCCGCGGTCGCGGGGACAGGCGAGTCGGGGAGCGCGCTCCCCCGGCCGGGAGCTCCCGAGGCAATCTGCGCGCGCACCCCGGCGCCCCCCACGTCCCCACACGCCCTTCCAGGCCCGATCGCGGCCCGCCGCGGTCGCGGGTCTGGGCCTCTCCGGGCATCCCCCCTCGGCCTCCCTCTGCTCGGTCAAAGTGAGTTTGGTGTGTGTCGCTCGCGTGGCTGTCATTACGCGGCCGGCATTGTGCGCGGCTGAATCGCTGGCTCTTTGTGCGCTCAGCTGTATGGTAATGCAGGCAGCACCTGCTCCGGGCACAATGCGCGAGAAAGAGCTCCCCTCCGCGCGCGCCGCGGCCCTGCGACAATGTCCCGCACATGTCCCGAGAACGCGGCCCCCGACGCCACCTACACACCGCCACCCTGTCAGGGCTCCACACGTCCCCGTCAGTCACCAGAACTTTTTTTTTAAAGGGAAATGAGTTTATTGGGAGGGCCGGGAACACTCGTATTACACGAGGAATTATCTAAATGGCTGTCAGGCCCGAGGGCCGCCCCACACCCCGCCGCCGGACGGCGGTGTGCGCCTCGGGCCAGTGCCGGCCGCGGCTGCGCGGCCACAATGGCGTCGCTGTGGGCGTGTCGCCGCCGTCTGGGAACCCACTGTCCCGCAGAGGGGCTTTCTCGCAGCCCTCACTCCAGGCCAGAGAGGAGACCCCGCAGCGAGCGCGGCTCCAGGCTGGGTGCCCAGCGCACTCGCCCGCACCCCCAGCGCCACTCTGGCCGCAGCCTTCTGGAACCCTGACTTCCAGGCTCCCGAACCCCTTAAACGTTCAGGGTGGGCAGCACCTGCGCTTCAGTTTCCCGCCGCAGCCTGGTGGGGAGCGGAGAATTCGCAGAAGGCAGCGTGCAGGGCATGTGGGCTGGGCGAGGAGGCAGGCCTGGCCCCTGGCCCAGCCCCTGCTGTTTGCTTGAGGACAAATGGAGGCTTCAGAAGAAGCTGCCGCCCCCAGGATGGGGCGCCCGGTGCCCTCGAGGCCCTGCAGGGTCTGCTCCTTCCCCGCGGCTGGGCCCTGCGGACCCTAATTGGATCTTGCCAGCTAGTGTTTCTTCACCACGTCCCTGCTTCCCTCAGGAGCTGATGTCTGGGGGCTCTGCCCCCCACCACGTGGAGGCTGGTGTGTGCGTGGGAAGGGGGGCTGTGTACACGGGGGGCCAGGGCAGGGAGGCGCAAAGGAATACAGGAATGTGAACTTTAAATCCTCTCTGCCTCCAGGACGGAGAGTAGATTTCAGAGAGCAGTGAAGTCGCAGGAACCTTTTAATTAGAGAGCGGGAGTGGGGAACAGGCCGTCTGAATGGACGCAAGGCTCCACGCGCACGGCTTACACCTGGGGGACTGGCCCCAAATCTGTAACAACCCCCCTCAGGACCAGTATTTGTTAAATTGACACGGCACAGATTTCTCGATTACAGCGGCAAAGCGGAACTGAAAGGCGTCGTAAAATCCGTCAGAATCCTGCCCAAAGCACTCATTCTTTTCCGACTTAATTTATGCCACGCGATTCTGTGTTGGGGAAATCAAGCAGAAAGCCCTTTCTTCTCCTTCCTCCTCCTCCTGTTCTTCTTCCCTCTTCTTTCTCCTCCTCCTTCTCTCTCTCCTTCTCCCCCCTACCCAGCACACATTGGTTCCTCTCCCCTCTCCCTTTCAAAGCAGAGCTAACGGGAGACTGTTTAACTTCTGTGTTTCTGTAGGGGCTGTTGTAGTTTAACTCCTGCACACCAGTAGCTGGGCCGAACAAAGGAGAGACTTGAGGTCCAACTATTCATCCTTTCTTTGCACTTTAATTTTCATTGATTGGGAAGACAAGGGGAGCCCTTAGGGATTCAGGCTGAAGGGGATGACACGCCTTTAGACGCCATCAGCCCCCTAGCCAGCCATCTGCTCCAAACCAAATGGCGTTTTTTCACTCCCTAACTGCATGTCTCTATACTCCCGCAACCAAGCGCTCTGAACCCCCCAAATACAGGAGGGACTTAAGCCAGGGCATGTTAAATAGCCTTGCCTCCGCCTTGGCCTCAATGGCCAGCTCCCCTCCTCTCCACACACCATAAATCCTCACCTTGCTCATTAGGAAAAAGCAGGAAACTTTCTTTTAAATACTTTTTGATGTCTCAGCAAATTTACTGTACAAAGTGGCTGATTAGCGCTCAGAGGCCCAACGCCTCAGACGCGGGGGGTGGGGGGACGGCTGCGCTGGGTGTTTTCTTTTCACCCGAACAAGCCCGGTGGCCAGACTGCAGAATCGGAACCACGAGCACACGGCCACCCGCAGGGCCCGGCTGCGCTGCCCACCACCCCTGGGCCGTGGGAATCAAGGCCAGGCCTCGGCACTGCCACTGGCCACTGAGTGTGCCCCTCCTCAGGGAGAGCGGCTGTTGCCTGTCCCCCAGCCCCTCACCCAGGCCCAGTCTCGAGGTGCACGGGGTGGGGGCAGGGAGGGGCGTCTGGTCAGACTTCAGGCAGCCGCGCCCAGAACAGGCTGCAGACCCTCAGCAGCCACAGGCTCAGCTTCCTGTGTAAACAAGCCGGAGGATCGAGTGGGCTGTTTTCTTAGCCCAAGTGAACGCTGAAGCCCCACCAGGAAGAGGCTCTGCTCCTCGGAAGAGTTAGGGTCCTTCAGAGCAGCAGGATGAGAGACTTCCAGGCAACAAATCTGGCGTTGATCAAACATGCCAGCTTACTTGACAAGGAGGAGGGAAGGAGGAGGAAGAGGAGGAGGAGGGAGAGGAAGAAGAGGGAGAGAGAGGGGTGGGGGGGGAGGAGGGTCTGCGGGAGGAGGGGAGAGCACTGCTCACTGAGCTGTCCTATCTGGGCCTTGACCCCTGGGGCGCAGCTCCTGCTTCCCCGAGAGCGCCCCCACCGTGGCCTCTCCCCTGCAGGGCACGCCCAGTCAGAGGCACACACAGACTTGTTCACGCTGGGCGGAGATGGGCCCCAGCTCCTGGCTGAAGACCCACTGGGAGCTCGGCCCTTCACCCGCCTGGGAAAGCAGCCGTGGAGGGCAGAGCTGACTTATATTTAGACGCTGGAGGTTTTCCATGCTCAGAAGAAAAACACAGCCGCCCCAGCGCCCCCAGACCCCCAGTGCAGCTTCTCCCCTCCCGGGGACAGCCCTTTCGAAGTGAGGGGGACGCTCAGGACTGCAGGCCTCTGGCTGGGCACAGGTGATGGGGACAGGACAGAAGAGACCGTCCGCCCCGGGACGTGCCTTTGCCTCCTGACCCGCTGAGCCCTGGGGTGGAGCCCGAGAGGACGCGCTGGCTTCCTCTGGGCGGCACAGCTGTCACCCGGCCTTTGGGTGATGGGACTGGCGGCCTTGCAAAGAAGGGGGCGCGCTCAGGACCGGCCCTCTGGCTGGCCCTGTTGTTTCGGGGAGCGCGGCTCTGGGGACACGGCCACCTCTGCCAGTGCGTGGAGCCGGGAGGCGCAGGCCTGCAGAAAGTTGCAAAGGCATGTGCTGATTTGCATGAGAAAGGCCCAGTCGCGTGGCTCAGCTGGCGGCCCAAGCGCAGATGACGGATCGCCCTGCTCCTCCTGCCGCCCCCCTTCCTGGGACGCGGCCGCTGCTTCCCCCCGAAACCGCGCATCATCTGCTCGGGGCTGTCCTGCGCCTCATCTCCATGACAAAGCTCTGTTTACCTGGCCCGGCCCCGGCGGGCCGCCTTTGTCCTGGATCAGATTACCCGGCAGCTGCTCCGCCGCCCCGCGCACCGCCCGAGTGGCCCCTCGGAACTTTCCACCGATTGAACGTGCCGGGACCGGGAGGGGGCGGGGGTGGGGGCGTTAGGTGGAGGCCGCTGTTGGGGGGCTCTTGCGCATCGTTGGGTGCGGGGTCCTGAGACCGCACGGAAACGGCGCTCCGCGGGCTTCCTGGAGGCGCCGGCGAAGGGTGCGGGGGTGAGGGGTCCCCGAGCGCAGGCGGCGCGGCCGCGCGGCGGGTCACCCCGGCCTCCCCGCGGACCCGCGGCAGCCGCGGCCCGGCCAGCTGCGCCCCCGCGCGCCGGGAGGGCGCCCAGGGACCCGGGCCGCCGCTGGGCACGCCGGGCCCCCGTGGGAAGTGTGGCTGCAGCCAGCGCGGGCGGATGTGCCCAGGTCGGCGAGGCGGGACGGTGGCCCGCGTCCCTCCGCGGCCGCGCTCGCGCCTGGGCCCCGGCGCCGCGTCGGGGCGAGGAAGGAAAGGCGCCGGGCGCCTCACTCTCCGGGACGCGCCGCCGGGAGGCCGCGGCACCTGTCGCCGGCCCCCAGGGCGGCCCGTCCCTCAGTGGCCCGGGCGTGGGGGGGAGGGCTCGAGCCGGCGACCCCCGGGACGGGCCCCTCCCCGGCCGCCGGCCGCGCGTGGGGCGCCCCCGCCCCCCGCGAGGGTCCGCTGGGCCGGGCCGAGGCCGCGGGGCGCAGTCCCGCACCCGGCGAAGCTGGCGAGAGGGCCGCGCTCAACGGGCCTCCCGCCCGCCTCCCTTTCTGCGAGCATCTGCCCGGGAAGAACAGATGTGGCACCTGCGGTGACGGGCCGCATATGCTCCGTCCTATTCACAGGCATTCAGACGCGCCACAATGAGCGGCCTTTGTGCGCGGCCGCTAAATATATTAATCTGCACTCCCCAGAGCACCGGGCTGTTTAATTTTTCACTAGCAATAACATCTGATCTAATCCTTAAATCGGCTCCCAAAAGCCTTCCCTCCCGCCCTCCTCTTTTCTCTCTCTCCCCACCCCCTCTCCCGAAAACGTGTGAAGCTATTCAGCCTCCACCTGTTGCCTGCCTGGGCGTGGGCTCCTGCCACATCTGACGTGGCGCGCGGGGGCGGGGGCTTGCGCTCGCGCTCTCGGGCCACATGGGCACAGTGCGGGCATGTTTGTCAGGAGGAAAATAAACACCGTGCAGAGTGAGGCTCCCCAAATGTTGTGCAAACAAAGAGGGGTAATTATTAAACAGCTTCCAAGCTGCCCAGCACACCCAACCTTCCCGGAGCGCCTGGGAGAAGGCAGGCTGGGCGCCTGCTGCTTCTGGAGCCGGGGTGGCTGTAAACACGGTCAGCAGGCCACACAGCCAAAAGCGGACATAAATCTCAGATGTAAGACTTGGATTTTGTTAGCGATCTTGTGGCACGACTCTTTCAGCGTGGCCCCCCTTACTCTGTTTTGACTTGTTTTCGGCCACAATGCCTCCTTTAGTGCCATTGTGGGCGGCACAATGCAGACGGACATCAGGCTGTGAATGAAGACAGAGGCCGTTTAAACAAACCAAGCTCTTTCTTTCCTTCCCGCCCATTGTAATATGAATGGGCCTCTGCGTTCTGCTGCTAGGAGACCGCTCTGCTGAGCCCTGCTCCAGCAAACGGCCAGAGAGAAAGGGACCCCAATAAACAGCCTAAACATTGGCGGAAAGGAGAGGCCAAACGTGGCAAGTGCTTTTTCACTTTCAAAGCAACACGCTTCTTCCGCGCAGAATGTAAGCACACCTTCCAGCCGCGGTCTGCTCTCCGGCAGCTTCCTTCCCGCTTGACATTTTAATTCCTACCCCTCCCTCCACCGCCTCCCAGGAAGCGCCCAAGAGAAGCAGACAGCCCTGGGTCCCCTGGGCCTGTTTCCAAAGTGCTGTTTTCTCCCAGGAACGGGGTGGGGGTGGTGAGGTGGGGGAGCGGTGGGGGCGCTATGACCAGCCCTGAGAGAGACTGGAAGTGCTTTCAAAATGTTGGCCTCGGGCGAGCGCCAGGTAGGAAGGGCAGGTGGGCGAGTCTGGGGTTTTCAGAGATTTGTTTCGGGCTGACCTGAACCGTTCCTACTAACACAGGGCAGTCGACGAGGCAGAAACGTGGCCCCTCAGGCTGCTCAGGGCCCAATCCTGCGCGGGCCAGGCCCCTCGGGCCTCTGTGGCCACGGCTGCGTCACAGGCCGCCCCGACCCCACTGCCGCAGCTTCTCCGGCCCAGGCAGCGACAAGGCCCCTCCTTCCTCACCGTCCACTGGGCCTTCGTCCACTGGGCTGAAGGCCGCAGGGCGGGCCGACCCCCTGGCACCATGTGAGGACACCGGAGAACGGCCCTTCTCCTTCCTTTTCCTGAAGACTGTCGGGTCGATGCATCTTCCTTAAACGCTGGATAGACTCCACCAGCAAGGCCACTTGGGCCTCAGTTCTTGTTGGAACGTTTTGATTCCATTTAATAAATGTAGGGCTTAATAAACCGCGATTACTCAGTTTTTATTCCTTAGTCAGGTGTGACGGTTTGTATGGTTCAAAGAACATCTTCATCGAGTCTAAAGGTGTCCAGATACTCTTTTAACCACTGGGCAGGGAAAGCTGCAATCCCGTCTTCCTTGCCAGCATGGGCACCTGGCCACTCTTGTGGCCCGAGCGCTGCAGGCCCAACTCTGGGAGCCGTGGCACTGCTCCTGCCGCCCAGGGTGGGAGACAGGCCCTCTCGGCCACACGTGGGCCCTTCTTTCAGAACTCCATTCCCCACCTGAGTGTCCACTGTCTGAAAACAGCCACCCGGTACCTTTTGCTCACTTTCCCAGTCAGAGCAGAAGGACAAATTCTGCAGGAACACGCCTTTGTGGACAGAGCTGAAAGAGTTCGGATCCTTTCTGGTGCAAATGACAGAAACTCAAATTCAACACTCTCAGCTATAGAGAAGACCCCTGTCCAGCCGCCACAGGGTGTGAATTGGAGGCTCACGGCATTGTCAAGGTGCTAAGCGCCTCTCCATTTCTTGCCCTATTCCCGGCCTGTTGGCTTCAAACATGGTCACAGCCCGGGTGGGGTCCAGCAGCGCAGGCACCACAGGCCAGCAGAAAAGAGGCCGTCTTCCCCGCGCAGCTCCTTCATCCCGCCACACACTGCAAGGCACCTCCCAGGTAGTCAGCGTGTCCTGAGGACTGAGACTCTTATTTCCCAATCTCTGGATGGCAAGCTGTTCTCACAGTCTGAGTACATTCAGCTGTAGATCAAAGAAATTCAGCTGAACTAACAAATAAAATGAAAATCAATTCCAACTAAATCTTGAAAGCTGTTTAAAGAGTCAATTCTTTGCCAAGAGAAACCTGTCCCCACCCTTCCCTTTCTCCTGGTCCCTTCTCCCGGTTCTTTCCTTCCTCACAGTCGATGTGGAGTCTCCTTAACAATTCACTCTCCCTTCACTCAGCAGCTCCCTAACTCTGCAAGGTGAGGCTGGAGTTCTTCACCTGTTCCCGACACGCACCCAAGGATACAAGTAAGACCCTCAGTCTTGGGCCTCCGTGGGGACACAGGGGTTAAGTCTCAGCACTGTGGAGCTATCTCCAGCCACCACACGAGTCTGATCTCCGGCCAGGGAGCTTCCCACAGGGTGCAGCAGACCTCTCCTGTCTCCCCGCTGCCCCCTCAGCAGTGTCTTTGAGTAGATCCGCCTGTTCTGCTCCCCACTATGTCTCTGGTGAGTTCTCTCACCCCCACACCTCTGGCCTGCACCCCAGCTCTTGTGTGCATAAATAAATCTTTTTTTTTAAGTCCCTCATTCTCCAGGAGCAGCAGGACATCCTCTGACAGACCACTGTTGACCTTGCGGAAACGGGATCGCTGTTTATAATCGTGACGCGGGTGACGAGCATTTTCTTTTTGTGTAATTTCATTGTCTTACTGATTCCACAGTTGCCAAATTTATTGCTTATTGACTTTTCCATTACTTGTCACCGAGCTTGAAGACGTCCTTTTAAAACACCCACATGTATGGGGGTGCTGTGGGTGCCGCTTCTCCCTGGGGTGCTTCTCCGGGAAGACTCCTGCTTCACTCCAGACTGTCTCTGCCTTCCTCCCGCATCTCCCTTCTCCCTCCTCGCTGAGGTCCTGAGGTCTTGGCCCTAAATAGTCTTTCTTGACACTTACTTTTGAATACAATCCTCCAGTTGCGCTTTGAGCTAAATAGCACTCGGTAGATAATATTTTTGAGCTGCAGCAGAGGAATCTTTACCCTCAAGCTTAACTAACATTTCAACTGAGAGTCATTTTCTTCAGGATGCTGAAGTTAACTCTCTGCGGCACAGGTCAGCTTCTGGAAGTGCACTGAGAATTTTTGTGCCATTCAGACTTCCAGTCCCTTAAACTGATCTTTTAGTTTTGCTCTGTATCCACTCTCAAACCCCTTTTCTTCCCCGCGGGAATCCTGAAATTCCGTGGTGCGGCATCTTGGCCGAGTCTCCGCAGGTCAGCGTCCCGGGCGTCCGTGGGCCCTCTCAACAGGAAAGCGCGTCTTCCAGATCTGGAACGTTTTCTTGAATTATTTCTTAATTCTCCTCTTATTTTCTCTTTCCTGCCATTGCTGTTTTTCAAATATCTGACTTCTTAGCCTTCTAATTTCCTTATTTTCTCCTTCCTCAACTTTTTTACTGTTCCATTGTCTGAGAGGCATCAAATCCATCTTCCGTCGGTGTTTAAGTCGCTGCTTTTTCACTCCCACGAGCTCTTTGTTTCTCGACGTTCTTTCAGACCCCTCTCGCTCTCCTGTTAACGGCGCGTCTGCGGGCTGCAGGGACCGTGTCCAGCAGCCGTTTTCCTCCTTTTTCGGTCACGAAGTTCGCCGGCACCCGCAGCTCCTCTCACCGGCCCCCGCGCCACGGCTGCTCCGCGTCAGCCCGTCGGCAACGCCTCCCGGCCCGCCGCGCGCAGTCTCCGAGGCAACAGGCGCCGCGCGCAGTCTCCGAGGCAACAGGCGCCGCGCCTGCGCGACGGGTGCCGGCGCGCTCGCCCCCTCTGCGCCTGCGCGGCCGGCCGCCCCCGCCCCGGGGCGGGCCGTCGGGCGGAAGCGCCGGGGCGGAAGCGGAAGCGGAAGCGGGAGCTGGGCGGCGGCGGCGGCGGCGGCGGCGGCGGGGGCGCGTCCAGGTAGGGCCGTCGTGGGCTCGGCGGCGCGGGAGGCGCCGGGGTGCGGCGGGCGGGGGCCGCGCCGCCCGGCCAGCGCCCGTCGTCCTGCGGGGCGGCGTGTGCGGCGGCGTCCGCCGGGCTGAGCCCGAGGGGCGGCTCCTCGCCGGGCGGCGGCGGCCCCGACGGCCGGGTCTGCGTCCGGGGCGGCCCCGGAGGGCGGGCGGGTCGGGCGCGGGCTCTGGCCCCGGCCCCCGCGGCGCCCCGGCGGGGCTGGGCGAGGAGGGCGCCCCGGCGGGGCAGCGAGGGGCCGGCGGGGCGCCCACGGGCCGAGGTCCCCGCGGCGGTCACCCCGCGGCCCACGGGCCCGGACGTGGAGCCGGAGGAGCCGGCTCCTTTTACTCGCGCCCCGCCGAGGCTGCCGCTTGTCTTTGTGGGCCTTGCAACGCGTGGCGGTGACCGACTTCGTGCGCTTCTGGAAAGTTCTCTCCCTGCGCGGCGGAGACGCGCACAGAGCAGAAGCGCTGCCTGCCGGGGCGGAGCGGCTCAGCGGCCGCGGGGAGATGCTGCCGGCTCGAGCGCCGCGGGCGCGGGAGCCCCTCCTGCCGCGCCCGCACACCCCGGTCTCCGAAGGCGGCCGTCCCGCTGCGCGTCCCTGGTGCTCCCGCCCGAAGGGTCTCATCGGCTCCGGTGAGGAGTTGAGGGTCAGTTAAGGGAAGGTCACTGCCAGCCAGGGCGAGGGGAGCCAGCAGTTTCCTGGATAGCTCAGTTTTGGGGTTTTGCTCGTTAATACTGAAGTCTTCTGAAATACTTATTTCTCTGCTTTCCCGTGGGATGCACTGAGCGTGACAAAGTCCCCGCGTGTCTCGAGAAGACCGTCTGCACCCTCCGCGAGGAGGCCACTGTCCTGTCGTTGTTGGGCTTGGTCTCAGCCTTCCTGGCCAGCGTCGGGCCTCCTGTCCGTGCCTGCCCTTGGCTCTCCCTCACCTGAGGGCGGAGGGCCCGCATGGACGGACACCTGACCCGCGGAGGGACACCTGTCCCGGCGGCCCCTGCGGCCCTCCATGTGGGGCTCCCTGCTCCGGCCTCCAGGGGCCAGGAAGGACCCTTGCTTGGGCTTCCCAGCCCTGGACAGGGCTTTGGCGAGCTGCGAAGAGTTGCAGCCACGCCCACTTCTGGGTTGCGCCTTCAGGCCCCATGCCCAGCAGCGGGAGGAGGGAGCCGGGCCAGGGGCTGACTGGCCCTCGGCTGCGGGCCTCGAGCAGCCACTGCTCTGGGCACAGCGAGACCCAAACTGGAGCGAGCCGGGACTGGGGAAGGGCACGCAATGCCCTTTGTCCTGTGTGCACCCCCTCTCTGCTCTGGCAGACCCCGGCCTCTCGGGCACCCTGCTGGCCGCTGTGTCTGCGGCTGGCGGCTTGGGCCTTTCATGTGGGCGGTGCTGGGGGCGTGGGCCAAGCCTGTCTTTGCCACGGAAGACAGTGCTGCCCCCTCCCGTTTCAGGGGTCCCCCCCGGGGACGCCGGGGGGCCGCGCCTCACTGGCCGGGCCTGCAGCGGCCACCCTCCGTGCTCACGCCCTCAGGTCTGGCTGTGTTCCGTGTTTGACGAGCACGTTGGCCTTGCAGGCGGAGACTGTTCAGAGCACGGACAGGTGAAGCCCCGAGAATCATCCGTCCAGTGATAAAGATGCTGCTGTGGACTTAGCAATGCCCCGCCCTGCGCCCTTGTCCCTCCATCGGCGCCCAGGGCAGACCTGGCCCGGTGGGCTTCCCCCCCCTGGTGCATGGGCCCTAGCTGCGGACGCGCGGGGCGCCCAGACTGACCTCTCCCAGCCACGGCCCCAGGCTGCAGGTGGCCGCCAGCCCAGCAGGCCCTCCCACTCTCAGCAGCTGCCTGGGTGAGCGGAGGGCGCCTGGGAGCTGGGCCGCCCGCTGCTCTGGGGAGGGCCTGCAGCCGCCCCCGGCACAGCGCGGGAGACGCACAGAGGAGGGCGAGATCTGGATTTTAAAAGCCAGGGGAAGGTTTTCTGCAAAGAACACAGCCCCTTTTCTAATGAGAAAAAACTTTTTTTTTTTTGTTTCCAATTGTGTTTGTAACATTTAAAAGTAGTTTGTAAAACCATAGAGTAGAACGGTCTAAGGTTTAGATGGTTTTTATATGGCCATTTTAAGTTTTGAGGTACTTCAAGAATTTGGGGGGGGTTTATATACCCTTTATTTATTTTTCTTAATTTTCTTGCATCTTGGCCACCTCTGTGCAGTGAATGGTCCCCTCAGGTGCCCCCCCCCGGCCCCCCAGGCCCCGTCTGCCTCCTCCGCACCAACCTGTCCGCTACCTCCCGGCCGAACGCCCGTCTGTGGTTGGCCCCGCTTCGGGCCTGTGCTCCTGGACCACAGCAGACCAGGCCGCCCAGCCCGGCAGGGCTGCTCAGGACCTCCAGGTGGGAGCAGGGGCCTGTCCTGCTTCCTTTGGCCAGCCTGGTCTGGGCTCTGCCGCTGCCCCCGCTGTCCGTCCATTCCCGATGCTGCTCCCAAGCCTCAGGACTCCGCGGCCTGACCCCGCAGAGCCAGCGGGAATCAGGACTGCAGCCAGTGGGCGCCCAGCTCTTGTCCCCTCCCTGGCTTGCGGCCCTGCCCCTTCGCAGCTGGGCAGGAGGGGCCTCGCTGGGTTGCCGCAGCCCTGGGCCGGCCGGGTGCTGCGGGTGGAGCTGAGTCCCCAGCCCAGAGCAGCCGTCCTGTCCCACTGAGACACGCTCCTGCAGCCATCCCAGAGCCTGGCTTCATGCGCCTCTCAGCCTCTGGGGGCGCCCCAGGGCCTGAGGCGGGTGCCCCGCCTCCACTGCTCCCACTCACCCCCACTCTCCCAGGGCCGAACCCGGAGCCCTGGGGGGGGACTGGCCCTCGCGAGGCGCTGGGCCCGCCCCCAGCCACCCTCTGCCTGGGGCTCTGGCTGGCTGGGCTGGTTTTCCTAAACTTCCCGCAGCCGCTGAGAAATCCTGCTTGGTGAGTGAACCACCAGGACCCACGCAGGACCCGCGCGGGAAGCCTCGTCTGAGACTCTCGCAGCCTGTGGAGACGCGACTTAGGGTCTCGCGGCCCTTAAGAGGAGGCAGCTTCGCTCCGTTCTGGACTCTTCCCTAGTCCCTCCCGTCCTGACGCTGCTGCCGCCTCCGGGCACCCGCCAGCCGCCCACCCCTGGCCAGTCTGGGGGTCCCGGCTCCTGAGGGTGGACGCCCAGTCACCCCGGCGCTTTCCCAGTGCATTGTGGGCCGCCTTTTTATGCTCATTTGAATAAACGCCTTGGGGCGGTGGTTTTAAAGAGAAACCCCAACACTTGTTGAAACAGCTGCGGGCTGGCTTGGAGGATGGCAGAGGCCTGAGCCTCGGGGCGGGGGTGGGAGCTTTGCTTGGCCGGAGGGTGATCTGGGGGTCCCCTTCAAGCCTGCCCAGCAAGAGCGCGTGGAAGCCGAGAAGCGGGCCCAGGGGTGTCTGGCCAGTTTGGGCAAGGAGCGTGTCGGCGCCTACGTCCTCGAGCCCAGCCTGTCCGGCCCCCTCCGGCGGCGCCGCGGCACGGAGCCCCGTGCCGGCAGGACCAGCCCTGGCTGGCCTGGGCTGGCTGCTGCTCTGGGGTTTCCAGTCCCGTTCTTACCTCACTGTTGGGGGACCCGCTGTCCCAATTCTGGGGGGCTGTGGAGAGACCTGGCCCCAGGCACCCCGCTGGAAGGAGACCTGGGCGTCCCACTCTGTGGGCTGGGGCCTCGTCCTGTGGCTGCGCCTCCGGCCGGAGCACTTCACGGCCTGGCCCTGGCTGGCCTGCACTGGCCTCTGCCCAGAGGGACGGGAGGCCCCGCCGGCTCTGCTGGGATGGCCGCTCGGGTCCTGCGGCATGAAGCGCTCCCGGAACCCCTGCCCGGCTGCTGCGGCGGCATCTCCAGCCCGCGGCTCCTGGCTTCTCCGCCGTGGCGGATCGGGGGGACCGTGGCCGGCCTGCGCGCGGCGGTCGGGCTGCGGTCACGCGCACATGCAGGGAAAAGCCCTGACGCCGGCGGTGTGGGCAGCGGCACTCCCAGGAGCGGCCGGCTTGCTGCTGCTGGTGAGGGGGGGCCGCCCGGGCCTGCAGAGGCCGGCGTCCGAGAGGCCCAAGGCGCAGTCGCAGCTCTAGTGAAGGCTGGAGACAGAAGCGCCTTTCCATCTGGGAGGGGCGGCCACGTCCACCTGCTGGCCCTCCAGCTGCACGTGCGCAGGTGCGCTGCCTGTGCGGGGCTTGGAGCATCGCGAGCGGGGCTGCGGCCTGCCCTGTGAGGGCCGGTGCTCGGGCCACCAGCTCCGTGACGTCCTCTTCGCGCACGCTGGCCACGGCATGCACGCTTCTTTGGGGTGACTTTTATGCAGTGACGTTGTTTTGAGAAGCATCCGCTTTCTGGTGGTGTGATGGGGCTGACGCCAAAGACTGTTCCAGGTGGCGCCCCCTGAGGGGGTGCTGGTGAGGACTGAGCCCCAGGAAATGCGGCAGACAAAGCATCGCATTTGTGGGGGAGACTGACAGGAAATATAAGTGACGGCCGGCGCAGCCCCGGGGCTCAGCGTTTGGGATTCAGGTTTCCGGGTCCTCCGCCATTGGGTGTCAGGGTCCTGCCCCCACCACGCCGACCTCCCAGAGGCTGTCGGGGCCTCGGAAGCCGCGGAGATGTCTCCAGCAGCCCTCAGAGAGGGAGTTCGGAGCTTTGCAGGTGGCTGAGGGAAGCCGGAGCTGGTTGGGGCCTCGCTGACTGGGCATGTGGCCCCAGCCGGTCCTTCAGCCACCCCGGCTGTTCCGAGTCTCTTGCTGGGACTGCACGGGGCGTCTCGGCGGGTCCGGGGGGTTCCTGCTGCGTCTCCTGCTGTCTGGGGGGTCCGGCCTGGTCTGCTGCGCGCCAGGCCGCGGTGGCAGGAAGACGCTGTCGTGGGCGCGTTTGTGTTCAGGGCTTTAAACACTAGACACGGCTTCGGGGAGGGCAACGGCCACCGGCGGCCTCTGTGACTGTCCCTGGCGTGGACCCCGCGGTGGTGTTCCCTGAGCCCGGTGGGCCCGCAGTTGTGCGCGGTGAGGACGCGGTCGGTGACCGCTGAACTGCGGGCGTCCCCGGCCTGTGCTAGCGGCCTGCTGCCTCTCAGTGTCCGTTTCTGCTAGATTATAAAAAATAACTTCGATTTGATTTCTGGAGGGGAAACACTCCTTTGAAAACCTCAGATTTGGGAAATGCCTTAAATCACCTCAGCACAGGTCTTGGCGGCCGCACCCTCACTGCGTCCTGGCTTCAGCCCGGGGCTGCCTCGCTGGGGGAGCTCGTGGGGAAGCGGGGCGCGTCGGCCGTGTGCCGCGCGTGGTGACCCGCAGCCCGGTCCCTCCCCCAGGTGCCCGGAGCCGCGATGGGCGTGCGGGGCCTGCAGGGCTTCGTCAGCGGCAGCTGCCCTCACGTGTGCTCGGTCGTGAGCCTGCGGGAGCTGGCCGAGCGCCAGCGCAGCCGGCACCCCGGCCACGCGCCCACGCTCGTGGTGGACGCCATGTGCTGCCTGCGCTACTGGTACACCCCCGAGTCCTGGGTCTGCGGCGGCCAGTGGCGCGAGTACCTCTCGGCCCTGCGGGGCTTCGTCAAGGCTTTCGCCGCCGCCGGCATCAGGCTGGTGTTCTTCTTCGACGGCATGGTGGAGCCGGGCAAGAGGGAGGAGTGGGCCAAGCGGCGGCTCAAGAACAACAGGGAGATCGCCAGGATCTTCCAGCACGTCAAGGCCCGCAGGGAGCAGCCCGGCCGCAGCATGTTCTTCATCCCCTCGGGGCTGGCTGTGTTCACGCGCTTCGCCCTGAAGAGCCTGGGCCAGGAGACCCTGTGCTCCCTGCGCGAGGCCGACTACGAGGTGGCCACCTACGGCCTGCGGGACGGCTGCCTGGGCATCCTCGGGGAGGACACCGACTACCTGATCTACGACACCTGCCCCTACCTGTCCATCAGCGAGCTGTGCCTGGAGCGCCTGGAGACGCGCCTGCTCTGCCGGGCCCAGCTGTGCGGGAGCCTGCGGCTGCGCCCGGCCGACCTGCCCCTGCTGGCCTGCCTGCTGGGCAACGACGTCGTCCCCGAGGGCCTGTTCGAGAGCTTCCGCTACCGGTGCCTGGCGGCCTACACCGCCGCCAGGGCGGGCCTCGACCCGCGGGGCAGCGCCATCCTGGCCGTGGCTGACCACATCGCGCGCGTCCTGCACGCCCAGCAGGGCGAGAAGCGGCTGGACGAGCTGCTGCCCCTGGGCGCGCACGCAGAGCTCTTCTACAGGGGCGTGGCGTCCTACCTCCTGCCGGGGCAGCAGTCCCCGTGGCTGCCCCCCACGCCCTCGGGCCAGCAGGCGCCCCCCGCGGGCCCAGAGGCGGGGCCGCCGTCGCCCGTGGGGGCAGTGCCCGCGTGCGAGCCGGACGCCCAGGCCGGACCGGAGGAGCCCGGGAACGCAGAGCTCGAGGGCCCGCAGCGAGCCACCGTGGTCTCGGACCCCGAGATCCTACAGGTGCGTGGGGCGCCAGCGGGTGGGCGGCAGTGGCCGGCAGAGTGCCCTGGGGCTGTGCGGCCGCCCAGGCCTCGTCCTCTCTCCCGCCCCTCCCACGCGCTGGGCGCTCAGACGCTCCTGGTCCCCGCGGTGTCCGCTGGCCTTGCGGCCGCGCGCGCTGCTGCCCGGCGCCGGGTGGCCGCTGCCCGCGGGAGGAAGCTTCCCCGCCCTCCGTGGCCCAGGGCCGCCCCTTGCGGCCGGAAGCCTTGAGCCCGAGCGTGGGGGGAGGGTCCGCGGTGGGCCTCGCTTCTGAGGGTGGTCTCCGGCCTGTGCCAGCGGCCGGGCTGTGAGGCCGCGCCTCTTCCGGGGCTGGCGGGGTCGCGAGCCGGGACCTTGTGCGGGCGCTGGGGTGGTGCGTCTGGCCCGCGGGGGTGGCGAGGGCCGGGCGAGCTGGTCGAGCTGGCGCCACGCTCCCCTTTGGGCAGGTGGCCCGGGAGCAGCACGTGCGCGGCGAGAGCTACCTGGTGTACAACATCCTGAGCAGCGGGGAGATCGAGTGCGGCAACACCCTGGAGGACGCGCTGGATCAGGCGCTGCCCAGCCAGGCCTTCGTGTTCCGGCCCGTGCGCCAGCGCGTCTACTCGCTGCTGCTGGGCACCGGCGCGGGTGAGCGAGGCCCCTCCTGGCGACCGCGCCTGCACGCGCCGCTGTGCTGTCCGCCTGGGCTCCCTGCGGGTGGGGCCGCGGTGGTGCCGGTGGCCAGGCGCGGCCTCGCCCGACCCTGCCGTCGCCCTCAGACGGCGCCGGCCCGGCGGTCAGGGAGTGGTTCGTGTACTCCGGCAACCCGCTGAAGCGCCCGGACCTCGTCAGGCCCCTGCAGGTGAACCTGCCAGGTGCGGGGCCTGGGGGCGGCGGCATCTGCTGGGCGTGCCCGCGGGACGGAGGTGCGGGTGAGGGTGGGGCCGCTGGGCTGGCACTCCCCGGGGCCGGGCGGGGGCGGGGCTCCTGGGGACTCGCGGCTCCGCCCCTGCCCCACGCAGAGGCGCTGCCGGCGCCACCGCGCTGACTGTCCCTTCCGGCCAGGGGGCGCCCCGGACCTGAGGCTGCTGTGGCTGAGCCAGGAGCCCGAGGCGCAGGCCCGCCGCGTGGACGCCCTGCTGGCCTGCTTCGACCTGTTCTCCGCGCGGGAGGAGCTGCAGGCGCTGGAAGGCCCCTTGCAGGCCCTGTGCTGCCTCCTGATCTACCTCTTCGTGCAGGTCGCTGGCGCCTGGCGCGGCCTGGGGGGCAGCGCCCACCCCCGGTCACTGCGCGCGGAGCTCCTCTGAGCCGTGAGCGCCCGCGCCGGGTCGCCCGTGGCCCCAGCACTGCGGCTGCCGCTGCCTGTCACGCGGCCTCACGCGGCCTCTGCCTCCCGCAGGTGGACACGCTGACCCTGGAGGACCTGCACGCCTTCCTGGCCCAGGCGCTGTGCCTCCCAGGGCGCTCTGCCGCGCAGCTCGCGGACCTGGAGGTAGGCGGCCGCAGGCCAGGGCCGGGCGGATGGGGGTGCGGGCGGGCGCTGGGCTTCCCTGAGGCCCGTGGCCCCGAGGGAAGCGGAGGCGCGGGGAGGGCAGGAGGCCCCCGGCCAGGGCCTGGGTCCCGCGGGGCTGGGTCGTTCGCTTGCGCGGCCCGAGCACGTGCCCACGGCGCCCAGGCGCCTCCCGGAGCTACCCGGGCCGGGCGCCGCCGCGTCTCGGTGCAGAGCCGGGCATGTCCCCGACGACGGCCACGGTCGCCGGTCGGCTGCCTGCTGCCGCGGGGCTGAGGCCCGGCCGGTGGGGTGCCCGAGGGCAGCCGCTCCATCCAGTCTGCTCCGGCGCGGCGCGTGGGCGGGGTGGTGCCGGCCAGCTTGTGGCGACCCCTGAGGCTGGGGGAGGCGCCGTCCGGCCGGCCCCGCCCCAGTGCGTGAGGGCCCGCCGTGCTCCCCACCCACGTCTCCACAGCTGGACCACGTGGACCCCAGGGCCGTGCAGCTGGGCGCCCTGCTGGTGCGCGGCCTCACCACGCTGGTGCTGGTCAACGGCGCGTGCGGCTCCCCCTGGAGGACCGGCCACTTCATGCCCTGGCAGCTGTTCGACGGGAAGCTCTTCCACCAGAAGTACCTGCAGGCGGAGAAGGGCTACACGGCGGAGGAGCTGGTGGAGCAGAGCGTGCGTCCCCGCGGCAGGCCTTCTTCCGGGCGAGGGGCTGGCCGCTCAGCGTGGCCGAGCCCGTGCGGGCGGGGCGGCGCCGGGGGAGCCCAGCGGGCCCTGACGGGGCGGCCGGGCACTGACTCTGCTCTGCTCGCAGCGGGCGCGGCTCGCCCAGTTCCATGCCCTGAAGTCGGCCGTGTGCAAGGCCTGCGCCAGGGAGGGCCGGCGCGTCGAGAGCGGGCAGCGCTGGCGAGCACACCACTCAGGTGGGCGCTCCCTGCCCGCGGGGTGGGGCGGGGCTGGGGCCTGGGTGGGCCCCTCGGACGCTTCCCCGGGGCCTCGGCCATGTCCGCACAGGCCCTGCTGGCCCGGACCCGCGGGCCACTCGCTGGCGTTGCGGTTCCTCACAGCAGGAAAAAACGATAAAAAGGCGCGAGGAGGCCTGTCAGCTCTCCGGGCGGTGTGGGCGGCCGAGGGGCGGCCATCTGCCCTCTGCCCCGGGCACCTGCTGGACCCGGCCTGCTCCCCGGGCGCCTGCGTGGACGGGCCAGCTGGTCTCGGGCCCCGCCCAGTCGCGCCAGCTGGGCCGTCAGGACGTTTTCACAGTCCCGTTTGAGGAGCAGGTCTTGGCCCAGAAACCTGCGCGTTCCGGGCATCCTGCGGCCAGAAGGGGTGGCCGCCCGCTGCCCGCCAGCACTGCCCGGAGTCCCTCGGGCTGCTGACGCCCTGGCCCCGTGTCCCCACAGGGCGCTGGGCACGGCAGGGCTCCAGTTCGCACCGCACGAGCTCCGGGCACAGCCGGTCCAGCCCGGGACAGCACTGGAGAGACCAGGGGCCAGGTGAGGTGGTGGCCGTGCCGCGGCAGGTGCTCGCGCGTGGGCTGCTGCCGGGACCGCCTCGTTCCAGGAGGCGGGCTGGTGAGGGGCCTGCAGGGCTGGCGGGCGAGCGGGCGGCCGTGGGGCGCTGCTGGTGAGCGGGGGGCACCCCACAGCTCGCGGCCCGAGACCGCCGGTGGGCTGGCTCAGGCTCTACTCAGGGTCTCGCCCGCTCATTGTGCTTTCACTTTTGGGGCCTCAGATGTGCAGATTCCCGGGTCCCTGGTCCCTGCCCAAAGCGCAGCAGGCCTTTGTGTGAACTGACCCGTTTCCGGGGTCACCCCGTGGGCGCCCCGCAGGTGCCTGCTGCTCCCGAGCGATTGTGGGGCGGGCGTGCGGGCTGCGCGGCCCCCCCCAGGCCACGCACCCAGGTGTCAGCGTCTCGTCCCCCGAGGCTGCGTGGGCGGGGCGGGGCGGGGGGGGGGGCTGCGGGGGGCTCCGGCCTGTCGGGAAGCTCCAGCCTGGGGGCTCTGGCCACGCAGGCTGCCTGCCACAGCTCCTGGGAGCACCGCCCACCCTGACCCCTCGGGCAGCCTTGAACTTCAGGAGCTGCTTGGGATTCAGGTTTTGTTGGCCTGGACGCCAGGCCAGCCACCACGTTTTGGCCACTCAGAAGCATAAAATTACAGGACAAGGAGAGGGGCCCCCAGGACCCCCAAACCCAGGACAGACATGCGCCGCGCTTGGGCCCTTTCGCAGAGAGCGGCAGTGACATGGCGTCGATGGGAGAGAGAAAGCATCGAGACAGTCTCCCCTGAAGCGCCCGGAGCCCCGTCCCCCGGGCCAGGGCCGGCCAGGCAGGGTCGCCCCTCCTTGGGACCCAGGGCGGGGCTGGGAGGACAAGGGCAAGAGCACACCCACCCACGTCCAGGCTGAGGCCGCCGGCCAGCGCCCTCGGGCCTCCCCACTTCGTCTCTCGAGTGTCCCTCCGGGCCCCCCGTCCGGGTGCGAGTCCAGGGCCGGGAGCCGCGGCTGCACCACCCGTCCCCGCTGCACACGCCGCCGGCTCCTCCTGACCTCCGCTCCTCCTCCTCGGGCTCTTGCTGCTCCTGGCTGCCGGCTCCAAAGGGTGGGGCGGGGGACATGGACCCTCCCCTTCTGTGGTTCTCCCCTTGCTACTATAAGACCAGGATGCCTTTGCAGCTGGGGGCTGGAAACGGGGGGCGGGTGCTGTACCCCCAAGGAAGTCCCCGCCCCCTGGGGAAGGCTTGGGTGAAGGAGAGGAGTAGGAAGGGGGCTGGAAAGCTTAGCTGGGGGGCTCCAGTTAAAGGCAAACTGGTGCGAGCTGGGGGTGGGGGTGTGGGCTGGGTGCGCCCGCCCCTCTGCAGCACATGGGGGCTCTTCGGGCGTCTCCGGAGGATGCGTGGCCTCCGTGGGCCTGCGCAGCTGGGGTCGGGCTCTGCTCTCTGCCCCGTTGCTGCGGCTGACCACCACCTCTTCCCGGCCACCCCGGCTCTGAGTGTCCCCCCCAGGTTGTGGGGTGCCGGTGAGCGCTCCAGCTGCAGCTGTTACCACGCCCAGGACCAGGACCAGGCAGGGCTCCCGTGAGTGAAAAGCTAGAAGCCTCACGGGTACCTGGGCCGTCACTGCTGAGGGGGCAAGCGAGGGCCTGGCGGGTCCCCTCAGCGCCTCTGGGTCCCACTGCCAGCGGCCCCGCCGCCAGAGGCCCTGCTCACCGGCTGCTGCGCGCGGTGGGCGTTCACAGCCGGCTGCTGCGTGTCTGTCCCCCGTCCCAGTGGCCACTGGGAGCTAGCCTCAGTGTGGGCAGCCACCTCAGGGTGCAGGCTGGGCTCAGGCCGCCTTCCCCGGTCCTGCCATCGCACCGCTGGGAGGGCGTGGAGGTCCGTGGGGGCGGGGCCCTCGTGGTTGTCCCGGCATTCCCAGCCCCGGGGAGGCAGAGGGGCGGCAGCTGCGCCTCGGCGGGAGGGCGTCCTGGCAGCCACTCGGGAAGAGCCCCGCAGCTGTGCCCGGGCGTCACCCAGCAGGGGCCGTCTGGGCCTCGATGGTGCTCCCTGGCCCTGGGGCGTGATGGGGCACAGGAGCCCCACTGACGGGAGGCGCCGCGCTCGGGGCGGACGCCCTCGCCTGCTGGGGCCTCACGCCTTGGTTTTGGTTTCCGTGTCCGTCGGTGCAGGAGGCCGGCCCTACGAGCCCGACCCGTGGAGGAGACACTCGTCCTCGTCGGGGTGAGTCGCCCCTCCGTTGCGAGAACCAGTCGGCTTTCCCAGAAAGTGAGGTGAAGCGCGTGTCTTTGACGCAGCTCGTTCACACCTAGCACCAAACTTTGATGTCGTGTTCTCCTGAGGGGGGCTGAGGTAGCTTTGTTTCAGGTAAGTTTGCTTCCTCCAGAAAAAGTGTGGTGAGAACAAGATGCAGGAGCAGAGGCCGTGTAGCGCGGGCGGGCAGCGGGAGGCGGCTTGGGGGACGCCCCACCCGCGACTCCGCCCTGGGGCAGCCTCTGGCTTTTCTGTTTCTTACAAGATTCAGTCTCGGCATCGTATGTTTCTAGGAGTTCGTCTATTTCTCCTAGGTTATCCAGTTTATTCGTGTATAATTGTGCACGGTATTTACTTATGATCCTGTGTGTTCCTGTAGTATGTGTTAAAATTTCTGTTTTTTTTTTATTTTAGAAGATTTATTTATCTATGCACACAAGCTGGGGTACAGGCCAGAGACGTGGGGCGGCAAGAGGGTTCACCAGAGACAGTTGGGGGCAGAACAGGCAGGTTGACCGAAACACGCTGCTGAGGGAGCAGCGGGCGAGGCAGGAGGGGTCTGCCGCGCCCTGTGGGAAGCTCCCCGGCCGGGCGTGGAACTCGCGTCACCGCTGCCGACAGCCCCACAGCGCAGCGCATAAGTGCTGCGCCACCAAGGAGGCCCAGTTATAATTTCTCTGTTTTGTTGTATTTTTATTTATATCATGGCCCCGTTTTTCTTGGTCTGTGTAGCCAAAGCTTTGTTCATTTTATCTTTTTTTTAAAAAGTCTTTTAATTCTTTATAGTTTTCATTTGTTTCTAGCTTAATCTCTTGTTCCTTCTTTCTGCCAACTTTGGGCTTAATATGTTCTAGTTCTTGGGGTGTAAAGTTACGTTTTTTGAGAGCTGCTTTTTTCTTAAAGTAGCCACTTATTACTACAAACAGACTCTTTAGAACTGCTTTTGTTGTATCCCATAAGTTTTAGTATGTTGTATTTCCATTTTTGTTTCTCTCAAGATACTTTATTTCCCTTTGATATTTTACCTTGACCCATTGTTTGTTCAAGAGTGTGTTGTTTGATTTCTGCAGATTTGTGAATTTTTCGATTTTACTCACTACTGAGTTCTGGTTTCATATCATGGTGATCGGAAAAGATAGTTCATATAATTTCAGTTTTCTTAAATACTCAAGACTCGTCCTGCGCCCTAACTTTGGTCCATCCTGGGGAACGTTGTGTTTGCTTGGGAAGGCTGTGCCAGGCCGGTGGACTGTTCCGTTAGGGCCGTTTGTCTCAGTGTAGCCGCCATCCAGTGCTGCTTTATTGATTTTTGCCTGGGTGTCTCCGTTTTTGAAAGTGGGTGTTGATGGCCCCGTCTGGTACTACGTGACTGCTGTCTGAGATACTGCTGTCTGCTTCTGCCTCCTCTGTTAATACTGCTTTGTATATTTACAAAAGGCAGCATTCTTTCATGGTAAAACTCAACAAATCAGGTACAGAAGGAATCATCTCTCCATAATCAAGGCCACGCACGACAGGACACAGTGGCCGTCGCGCTCGGCAGCCTGTGGCTGAAACTTCCCCTCTGAGATCAGAGCCAGACAAGTGCTCTTGGCCACTGCCGCTGCCCAGTGTCGTCCGCCCTGTGGCCTTGCTGGCCTGGAGTCTGGGGGACGGGCGTCGCTCAGACTGCCCTGGACGGCCGCTGCTGGGGAGGGGGCGCCGTGTTGAAGCAGAGGCTGCCTCACCCAGCCGGCGAGGTCGGAGCGGTTCTGGGAACTTGGGGTCGTGGACGAGTCGCCGCCGGCCGGGTGGCTCTGGTGCCGGCGTGCCGGCGAGGGGGCGGCCGTGGGGAAGGGGGTCCGGTGAGGGCCGGGACAGTGCGGGAGGTGGTGGAGCGGCAGCGGCGGCTGTGGCGGTCGGCCTTCAGCTGGTGGAAAGCAGGCGGCTCTGGAGGCAGATGCTGCGGCCTGCGGGGGCAGAGCCCGCACCACCGGGAGAGCAGCGCCGCGGCGCGACGGGGACACGCGGGGGCGGCAGGCGGGCGCCGGCAGGCCTGGCCGCAGAGGCGGCGCTTCCAGAGGGCGCTCGTGGGCAGAGCTGTGCCTCTGACCGGCGGGCCGGGTGTTGAGCCGCGTCCTGGGCAGCGCCGCGCAGGGGCGTTTTTTTAAAAAGATGAGAGGGACAGCGTCAAGCTGAACGCCCTGCGCGGGGCCGGGCCGTGGTGGACAGAAGCCGGCCCTGGGGCGCTGGAGGCGGCGTGTAGCCGTGTGCCCGCCAGGGCACCGATGCCCAACAGCCGGCGACACAACAGGGCGACACCCGGCCCTACCGAAGCGAGCGAGGGCCGGGTGGACATTTCTCCAGGGGCGCGCAGGGCTGGCGGGCGTGCGGAGGCGGGTCTGGGCCGCCCAGGCGCCGCCTCCCGCCCGCCGGCGCGCGCGGAGAAGAGACGGAGGGGCGGGCGCTTAGCGTGGGAAACAGCGCGGAGGGGTCTCAAAAGATACAAAGGCCATGTGGCTGGGCCCCCACTTCTGGGTCTGCACCCAGAAAGAAGGCAGTTACCGTGAAGGGTTCGCTTTCCAGTCCGCGGAGACCCCGAGCCGGGACGGGGCGCGGAGGAGTCGCGCGTGCGGGGTGCCGGTCGGCTCGTCAGCCCGGGGGCCCCGGCGCAGCCCCGCCGCAGCCTCCGCGCTTCAGCCACCGCCGCGGCGTCGCGAGCGGCCCACAGGCGGGCTGCGGCGTCGGCCCCACGGGAGGCCCGGCCGGACCTCGAGGCTGAGGGGCGGAGCCGGGCGGTGCCCGTGCGCGGCGCGCTTGTGCGGACGCGCCTGTCACCGCGAGTGCGCAGCGCTGTCGTCGCCGCCACGGCCCCCCGCGAGCCTGGGCGGGCAGCGGCGCCGCGGGGGTGGGGGCCGAGGTGACAGAGGCTCCGCGTTTCTGTTCTAATGAGAACAAGCTGGGGGCGGACCCGCCGGGGTGGGCAACGCCCCTGCAGCGACCTGTGGCCCGGCCTGCGTGGCCAGGCGAGGTGGGTCCCGCTGGCGCTGCGTCCCCCGAGGGCCTCTCGCCGGCCTTGGCCGCCGCTTCCGGTGGCCGCGCTCCGTCGTCTCAGTTTGGACCCCGCGGGGTCCGGAAGCGGCCTGCTTGGCTGCCGGGTGTAGGTTTCACGTAGGTTCTCGCAGTGAGCTGGGGCTGGGTCCTGGGCCAGAGCTTTCCTTGGGGTGATGCTGACTTGTGGGGCTCGTTTAGGAATTACTGGTGTGACCTTGGGTGGCGGGGCCGACACTTTGTCCTCCCAGCTTCCTCTGCTGGGATCTTTGCCTGGAAACCGGGGTTCCCGGGGCGGGAGGGGGTGTCCTCGGGCGCGAGGGCCCCAGAGCAGTGCGGCCCCTCCCCCCGCGGTGCCGGCCGGCGCCCCGTCTGCAGGCCCGGCCCTGGGGCTGCCGCAGGAGCGCGCGGAGGCGCATCTGCAGGCCACCGGGAGGCCTCCGGCCCAGACCTCCCCACTGACCCCGGGGACTCGGGGCCTCGCCCAGCCCTGACCGGCAGCAGAGAGCCACACAGGAGCCGTGTTGCCTTCTGTGGCCTCGCCTCTCGGCCACGGGCGTTTCCCGTTGAGTCTGCTTCTCAGAGGGGCCGGCCATGCTCAGGGGAGAGGCAGCGGCCGTCTCGTGGCCGGGGAGGGCTTTGTGGTGGACGTCAGCGGCCAGGGCGCCGCTGTGGCCCCTGCTGGCCGATGTCTTGCGCCTCCCGCCTCCCTCAGCGCGACCAGCTGGTCTTGCCCAGCACGACCCCACAGCGGCTCTGGGTGACGGCGGCCCTGGCGGCTGCTCCCTGAGGCCCCCGCGGGCCTGTGGCCCACAGCTCGCTTGGAGTTTGGGTCCCAGACGCAGCTGTCCAGCCGCACGCTGCAGCCTGTGGCCTTGTGCCCACCCACCTGCCCCTTGCCTGGCCACGCCACGGCGCCCTCGGTGCTTCGCCGCCCCCAGACCACCCCTGTGGCCGCGGCGCACGTCCCTCTGCCTACTGCCCTCGCCTGCAGCTCGGCCTGCCCCACTCCCTCCTGTGGCGGCGCCTCGCCTGGCCGACTCAGGGCCAGCCGGACGAGGGCTGAGGGGCACGCAGAGCGGGCCAGTCCGCACAGCCCTCTGCCGGCCTCTCGCAGCAGCCCTGGCCGCCTTTCCTCTGGAGAAGTGACCTCGAGCCCACAGCCCGGTCAGCCGCCAGGCGCTCTGGAGGCCGAGGCCGAGGCGAGGCGCGAGGACACGTTTCCGGGGCCGGGAGATCTCCCCCACGGCGGCTCCTGGAGGCGGCGGCTTGCGGGCCGGTGCTCTAGGCTGGTCGGCTCTCTGCCGCCCTTGTCCAGGGCTCTGACGTCCTGAGCCCAGGTCTGCCTGCTCGCCCGTCACCCCCGGCCCCCCTGCTCCTTGCCCCTCGTCACTGCCTGGAGCTTTCGTTTTCCTTCCTCCATGGGCTGCTGCTTCCAAGTTTCTGTTCGCTTTTGGCCGTTGGTCTTCATCTGTCCCCCGCCCCGGTGCCTGCTGCTGGAGCCAGGGCGCACTAAGGAGGCCGAGCCACCTGTGGCCTGGGCCCTCAGGCAGCCCCGGCCCGCCTCCGGGCTCTTGCTCCTGGCTGGCTGGGCTTCTCCAAGGCGATGCCCCCTCTACCGGGACAGCAGCCGTGATGAGGTGGTTCAGGAAGGACAAACGTCCAGAGAGGCGGAGCGGTGACCCCAGGCCTGGCCGAGCTGGGCAAGGGGCTCGGCACACTGGGGCTGTCTCCACCCCGAGGTGGACCAGAGGACGCACAGATCCTGGTGGCCAGATCGCAGCCCCCCACCGTAGCCTGGGGGCGTCCCTGTGAGCCCAGGGGCAGCCTCAGGGAGCTGCCGGAGGCCTGGGCAGGTGCGGGGTCTCTGGGGAGGCCACACAGGCTGGCGCTGCCTCCGGGGCCTCGGAGCTGGCTGCGTCAGGTGGACATGGCGAGGGCGCGGCCTTTGGCTCCTGCAGTTGGGCGGTGGTCGTGAGGGCTGTGGCCCCACGCAGCAGCGCCGTCCTGCAGTGGACAGGCGATCTCTCCACCCACCCCAGGAGCCCACTGTGGCGGGAAGAGTGGGTGCCAGGTGGCCAGGCCTGGGGGAGACTGACGGCCGCTTGTGTTCCAGGTGGTCCAGCTGAGCCTGCCGGGGCACGCCTTTCCCGCTGGACAGGTCACTTCAGGACACAGCCTTGATCGTGAAGTCGAGCGTCTTGCCTATTCTGCGGTCAAGACATGGGATGGACAGTGCGGGTCAGGCCCTGGTGGGGGAGGCCCCAGGCCCCACTGGCTCTTCTCTTGTCAGCACGTGGGGGGCACGTGTTCTGGGAAGAGGACAGAAGGAAGCCTGGTGACTGCCAGAGCCCCCGTGGTTGGAAAGGCAGCTAGCGGCCCCTCGTCTGGAGAGGCTGTGGCTGCCCTCCAGCTCCTGCCAGCTTGCTTCCCGACGGAGCAGGGATCCTGTGCCGCGTCCTCTGACAGCTGACCCTGGCTGGGGTCGCCTCGTGGCAGCCGAGTTGCTCTCCCTGCAGTGGCCGAGGCCCGGTGAGAGGGCCTTGCGAGCGCAGCCCCCTGGCTCGGCTGAGCACCTGGGTGTGGCTTCCTGGTTGAAATTTGTCTAAAATGCTCTGTCTCGGCGCTGTGTCCCAGTGGGGAGTGGGAGAGCCTCCCTCCCTCTAGACGGACGCCCGGGCCACAGGGGGGGGCTCAGCCTGCCCCTCCTGAGGGGCCGTGGCCTCCCCTGCCTGCCTCGGGTCCTGTCCGACATTCTGGAACTGCGGAGCGCCTGGGGTCGGCCTGCCCCTCCTCGCCTCCCCTGCAGGGCCCTCTGCTCCGGACCGCCAGCCCCGCAGTGGCTGCCCTGATAAGCAGCCGCTGGCCTCGGCGGCGCTCAGGCCACGGCCACCTCCAGGCCGGGTGCTGAGCAAGGAGACGGCGGTCAGCCAGGCTGGGGCCTGCCCAGCGCCACGGCCCCTTGCGGGCCTGCGCCCGCGGCTCCGCGAAGTGTCCTCAGTGCCAATTCTGGGTTTAATAAATCAGGCGCCGGTGGACCCCGGCTTGGATGTGTCGTTCCCTTGCAGCCCCGGCCGCGCGGGGGCGGGGCGGGCGCCGCTCGGGGCCGCCCCGGGGGTCTGCTCGGAAGACGCGCGCCCGGCGGGAGGCGCCGACCCCGCGTCGCGGCCGTGACGTCACGGGCCCGGCGCGCGGGGTGTGACGGGGCGCCCCGCCCCCCGGGGCCCGCGTCACGTGGGGTGGCCCGCGTCGGAATCCGGCCGGCGGCGCCCCTCTGGGCGCGACTCTCGCGCCTCGACACCCCGAAAGGGCCGCCGCCCAGGGCTCCCCCGCAACGTGGCTCCCGGCGTGCGCCGGGCCGGCGTTTTGGGGCGGGGCCGCTGCCCGTTGGCCGCGCCGTTGCGGGGAGACCCGGGGCCCGCCGCGCGGTGACCGCGGGCTCCGGACCGTTCCCGCCGCGCCGCCGCCCGGGTGGCCGCGGGGGCTGGCCGGGCCCCGGGGCTCCGCGGCCGAGCAGATGCCGCCTGCAGCCGGCCCCACGTCCTGCCGGGCCGCCCGCCGTCCCGCGCGAGTCTGCCCAGCCCTCCCCGGTGGACAACCCAGGTCACGCTGGGGGGCCCCGCGGGCGCCCCGCGGGGTCGCACTGCGCGGCTAGCGCCCGCCCTCCCGGCGACGGCGCGCGCCCGCGGGGCCAGGACCGCCGGGTCACCGCCCGCCACCCTCCATCTGGCCGCGGCGGCGCAGGGCGCATCTGCTGCCTGTTGCTCACTGACCATCTGCTCCCGAGATAGGAGGTGTCCCCGTTACCTTGGCAACAGAGCCCTTGATTGGCGGTAGCACCACAAACATCCCGGGCTCGGGTTTCGCTTTTATCTGTGCTCTGGAATGGGGGCTGGGAGCGGGCCGGGCGGGGCGACGGAGGGGGGGAGGGGCCCCTGCTCGCTTCTCGCGCCCTCCCCTCTCCCCGCAGGTGGGCGCAGGCTTGGCGGGGCGTCCAGTTGGGCGGCCCGGGCGGAGGGGCTTGTTCCAGGCTCCTGATTCTGGGCTGCTCTTGGGTTCCAGTCTGAGCCCGGAGCGCGGAGGGTGTGCAGGGCCCACGTCCGTGGGGCTCCCCAGCGTGCCCGCGGCTGCCCCAGAAGCGCAGTCTGGCGAGAGCAGGCTGTGGTGCTTTCTTGGAGATGCGGGGCTGAACCACGGCGCAGCTGTCACCTGGGGGCGTCCGTCTCCCCGTGCGGCTGGGACCCGGCGCGGGTGGCACCTGCGGTAGCCGCGGGTGCAGGCTGCGCCATGCCCTGGGTCCTGGCCCGCGCCCTTGGGTGCTCCCGAGGACCCACGGCCTCCTCCTGGGCAGCGGCCCGCGGGCTCACGGAAGGTCGCGGCGTCTGCGCGGGCACTGTGGTGGCAGGACAGTCGCGCGTCCCCCAGACTCGCAGCCAGGTCCCGAGGGGCTTCCGTGGGGACAAGGAGCTGCATGGCCACAATGTCCGAGCCTGGCCCTGCGCCGACCCAGGTAGAGGCCTTGGCTGCTGGGCCCAGCCGGAAGGTCCACACCCTCGATCTGCTCAGGCCCGTCTGGCCCCGCGGTGGCCTCTGCAGCCTCAGCCCGGATGACCTGCGTCCACCTCAGCCCGCCTCCCCTTCGGCAGCGCCTGCCGGCGGGGCGGCCCATCCCCTGCACTCGCTTTGTCCCTTACGTCCTCCGTCCGTGACTCTGGCGCGTGAGCAGCAAATAGCTTTTTTAAATGAAACTAAAATCTGATTTTCAAGCAACTTCCAAACGAGCCACCAAGCGTGGGCTGTGGGCACCATGTGTGCCAAGCAGGTCCCCCTGGTAAACACCAGAAGCAAAGGCCCTCGTGGGTTGCCCAGCCGGTCGGAGAGAAGCCCCTCCGAGCGCCCGGCGGCCCACCGGGACCCACGTCCAGGCTGCTTTGGGTGAAGCATGAGTGGGAGACGCTGGCTCCAGCGGGCGACCGGTCCAGGGGCATCGGGCCGTCCCCACGGAAGCAACAGCAGCGTGGCAACAGCCACCGCCGCCCCCAGCAGCCTCTCCTTGGGCCCTTCTGGGCCACCTGGCCCCCGGCAGTGGGTCGGGGGCGAAAGGGGTCCCGCCGGGCTAGGCAAGCTGACGCCCGGAGCCCTGGAGGCGGCCTGGAGGCCTGTGCTCCCGTCCAGAAAACCCTGGAGAAGAAACAGAAGAGAAGCGGCGGGGTGCGGAGAGGGCCTCGAGCAGGGACGAGGACCCCGGGCCAGCGGGGAGCAGCTGCCGGGCCGGGGCATGTGAGCTGCGGGAGGGCGTGTGCGCGTGTGTGCTGCTGCCCGTGGCCCCTGTGTGCGTGCAGCCTAACGGCGCGAGGGCCGAAGGCCAGAGGGGCAGCCTGAGAGAAACCGAGGAACCCCAGAAACACCCCAAACGCACCCCAGTCTCAGCCGGGCCTGGCCCTACCGTGTGCCGCTGGGGGCAGCGGCTGTGTCCACAGGCTGCGCCAGCTGTGCGCCTCGCAGTGGCCGGGCGGAGCTGCGGGCGACTCGCCTCCTGGCCAGCACACGGCCCCAGGTCCCGAGGGCGCCTTCCCTTGCTGGGGCCGTCCAGAGGCCCTGCCCGGAGAGGGCGCAGCGGGGTCAGGGAGCCCTGCGGAGTGGACGGGCCCTGGCAGAGCGAGGGACAGCAGGAGGCGCCCTGCTGAAGGCTGCACCCCGGCCGGGGCTGGACTCCGACCAGGCCGGCGCTGCCCATGTCCGAGCAGCTTGAAGCCACCGGCTGCTGTCTTGCCAGGCGGGGCCGGGAGAGGCAGCCGCACCTCCAGACCCAAGCGGCCCGCTCGCACGCGCGGGGCTGCCCGGCTTCCCTGCCTGCCGAGGGCGCGGCGCGCACCTGCGGGAGGGCGCCTGGACTGAGCGTCCCTGGACCCGCCCTGCCCCTCCGGGCTGCCTGCCCGTCCTGGCTCGCGTGCCGGCGGCTTCACAACCCTGCCCAAGTGGGCGCCAGGCGGCAGCCTCTGCGCTGAGGTGCGGCCCGCAGGTCTCCACGGGCGTCCAGGGCGGAGCCAGCGCTGCGTCCGGGGCCTGCTGTGCCCAGCGGCCTTCTGCACGGCGGGCAGCGTCCCAGCATGTACCATCTGATCTTCGAGGGAAGACGCCCCGCGCCCAGCCCGCCGCCGCCCCCCTCTGCAGGGTCACTGGGAGGGGTCGCCCCGCCCCCACTGGGCTGGGGCTCCGAGGCCGGACCCGAGACTGCGTCCGCGGCGCCTCCCGGCCAGCGTGAGCGGAGAACCGACGGGCAGTCTCCGGCCGCAGCGTCCGGCCGCCGACCGAGCTGCTCCTGCAGGGCGGTGCGGTCCTCCCTGAGAGCGGCCCCGGCCGCCCGTGCGGGCTCCGGCCTCCTGCCCAGGACTAGTGCGTGTGCTGCGAGGCCGGCCCTGCTCTCCCTGCTGCAGCAGCAGCAAGTGCGTTAGCGGGGAGCCCCAGGGGCCTCCCGGCTCCGACACCCCAGTTGCCCTGGGCAGGGGGCCGGGGGGCTGCAGCCTGCGTAGCCGGCTGCGGCGGCACATGCGGGAACTGGACGCCGGGGTGTGGCCCGCCCTGCTGCGCTGAGCTCCCGGGCAGAGCGCGACGCGTGGGGCCGTGGCGCACACGCGCCTCCCCGGCCCCAGCGCGGGCGGCGAGAGGAATGTGCGCGGTGCGGGAATTGGCTGGGCCAGACTGCGGCGCCGCGGCCAGCTCGGGCCCGAAGGGCCGTCACTCAGCCGGGGGCTCGGGACGCCGCAGAGGAGACACGGCAGGGCCGTGGCCACGCGCGCAGGACCCTGGTGCTGCCTCGAGCCGCCTGGCATCGCCAGCGGCCCCGGAGCAGCCGTCACCGTGTGGCTGAATCGGGCAGGCCCTGGCCTCGCGCTGCGGCCACTGCGCCGCGTCCTGCGTGGGGGGCGCCCGCCGCGCCTCAGCCCGCAGGCGCGCGAGCAGAGGCCTCCGGCGACGGCTGAGGGGGCGCTGAGCCAGGTCTTCGGGGCGTCTCTGGGAGCCGCCGCCGAGCCGCGTGGGCGCAGCCCGGGCGCACACCCACACCTGCGCATGCGCACCCACGCGCCCCGCGCATGCGCACGCTGAGGGCCACCCCTCCTTGCTGAGCCTCGGGAGCTGGACCCGGATCCGTCCTCGGCCCCTCGGCCGCCGCCTCACCCTCCCGCTGCCCGCCGCCCGCCCGGGTCGCGCCCGGGTGCTCGCGGGAGGGGCCCGGGCAGCTCCGGGGACGGTTTCGGGCCGCAGGGCTGAGGCTTGGTCGGAGAGGAGCAGACAGGCCCCTGTTTAGGGGTGGCCTGCCCAGGGCCCCCTCGGGCCCTCCCGGAGGCCAGGACCAAGGTGGTGGGCAGTGTGGGCTGTGGTTACCCTGCCCGTGGGGTGCGGGGCGGCCATCACCCCTGGCTGGGAAGTGGGGCCTCTGCCCCTCCCCCCAAATGGCCGAGGCGGCTGAGATCAAAGGGGCCGCCGGCAGGAACTCACACCCGGGGTGTGGGCCGGGGCGGAAGGGGGTGAGGATGGACTTTCACACGGGGCCCCAGTCCCGAGATGAAAGGGCAGGAGGGACGGCCTCCTGAGGGCTGGGGGCCGCCCTCGTCCTGCCAGGCCTGGCCCCTGAGCTGCTGTCACAGCTGACCCGGCTCCAGACCCCGAGGCCACCCAGGGCTGGACATGGGGTGTTGGGCCCTTCTCTGACCGCTCACAGAGCGCAGGCCGGCGGGTGTGGGCCTGGCCCGGGGCGTGCGGGCGCCCCTCCCGAACTGGGCACTCAGGCCGCCCCTCCCGCCTCCGCAGCTGCCCCCAGGCCCCGGGCAGGCACAGCGCCCCCGCCTGGTGCCTGCCCTGTGCCCTTGCGGACGTCAGGCCTGAGTCGCCGCCTGGTCAAGGCCCCACTTACTCCGTCGCCAGGCTTGGGGGGCCTGGGCGCCCCGGGAGAGACGGGACCACCGTGTGGTCTGCTCCGGCCGAGCTGCTGCTTCCCGTCAGCCGGGGGTCGGCAAGGGGCAGACGTGCACCTGCGGAGGGTGGGCGTGAGCCCCTGCCCCACACCGCCGCCGGGCCCACCCACATCCTGCTGGTCGTCGACCCCGCGGAGGGCCCTCCCTGGCCCGCAGCCCCCCAGAAAGCACCGGGACTGGCGGGCTCGGCCCTGCTTCTCCCGGACACACCGATTCCCTGCCCTCGGGCTCTCCGCCAGCCTGCAGATTCACAGACCCGGACTCCAGGAAGGGGCAGCATGGACCAGTGCGCCCGCTGCTGTGCCCGCTGCGCCTGCAGCCTCTGCATTTACACGTGGAATTTCCCAAGAGCAACGCACCCAGGGACGTCGCCGTCCGTCCCAAGCACCCTGCGGCCCCCGGGGGTTTTGTTTCTGGGGGAGAGCAAAGCAGGAGGAGGGCGGGGACCCCGCCTGCACGCCCCCTCGAGCAGGAAGCGTCTGGTAGGGGTGTGGTCTGGAGCCCACGGTGGGTCTGCACGGGGCGCCCCTGGAGTTCTGGGCGAGGCGCTGGAGAGGGGCCCAGAGGACCTGGAAAGGGGGAGGCTGTGCGCTTCATGACTTTGGGGGGTCTCAGCAGCACCGCAGAGCTGTGCCCAGGCAGCATGTTCCTGCAGCTTCTTTGTCAGCACAGGCCGGGAAACATCTGTTTGTTTTACTTGATCTTTCCCTTGCTTAAAAGCCAGCCCCGGTCAGCAGAGAGCAGGGGCCTCCACCCAACGCCGGCGCCCTGGCCTCCCCCGTCTGGCCCCTGGCGGTGCTGCCCACCTGCACGTGCGGTTACATTTCTACAAGAACCAGTCAAACAATCGCTGCTTCTGACCCAGTCCTCAGACGTCACAGTGGCACGAGGTGGCGCCGGGGCTGGGCCGCCGAGGCTTAGGGCCGGCGGGTGACCGGCCACTGTGCGTGTCGACTTTTCAGCTGAGTCGGCTCCCGGCAGGAAGCCAGCCCTGAGCGCGCCGTGCCGGGCCACCGATGGGAACGTGCCAACAGAATCTCCGCTGCAGGCCCCGAGCAGGAGGCGGAAGCGCTGAGCCCCCCACCGCTCAGGGCCGCTTGCGCTGGGGCCTGGCCCGGGCAGGTCTGCGGGCGCCGGAGGCCCCTCAGCCAGCAGCCATGCCCCCCACACCCCCGGCCCTGGCCCTGCCTGCGCGGGCTCCGGGACGCGGCGGCGCGCAGGCCTGACTCTGCCGCCCGTCTCGCTGGACCGAGGTTCCCCTGCCAAGCTGGGCTCGGCGACAGCACGGTCTCTGAGCATCAAGGGCACCTGAGTGCCAGCGGCTACTCCCAGAAAGACACGATGGACTCTGGGAACAAAGCTGCTGAGCAGCAGTGGTGGCTGGGCCCGGAGGCCGCCCGAGAGGACGCGGGATGTGCGGGGTGGCCCGGCCCAGGGAGCTGCCGGGGTCGGAGCAGGCGGGGAGGGGCGGCGAGGGCCGTGCCCTGGCGGTGGGGTGCTCGGAGCCGCGTGTGCTGCGACCGAGCTTCCCTGGGACCGGCCTGCAGGGCGCGGGGGCAGGGGCGGCATGTGGAGCCCCCCGGGGCCCCCTCCGGAGCCCGAGGCCGTGGCCTCACCGCCCACCGCGCCAGCGTCACCTGGTTCCGGCCGCTCTGCCGGTGGCGGGTTAGCGCCCTGCTCAAGCCGCCAGACCTCGCTATCGAAGGCCAAGGCGGTGGCAGAAGCCACACAGGCCGGGCCCCTGGGCGTGGGCCTCCGAGGACTCAGCTCCGAGGGACGGAAGACAAAGATCCCTTCGGCCTCAGGAGGTGGCACAGGCCGCGGCCACCTGCTCGCCAGACCAACCCCGCGGGCGTCGGGCCGCAGCGCCCCCTGGCGGCTGGGCGTGGGGACCGGGCTGCGGCACCGAGAAACAGACGGCGCCCTCGGCGAACCTGCCCGAGAGCCGAGGCGCTCGCGAGCCGCGAGGGTCCCGCGGCACTGGCCGCGGGGTGCGTGCTGCTGCGGGACGGGGGCTCCAGGCCGTGTCGGGCTGGCCGAGGCGTTCTGGTTGCCGGGCCCTTTCCTGTAAACGGCCGTGCCCCTCACACGCGAGCCGCGGCCCGGAGCCCAGTTCTGGCGCCCGCAGAGGGGGGAGACCGGGAGGCAGGCAATGGGGCGGGGGCGCCCCCTGAGGGTGTGCGGCCCCGCCAGCCCAGCGCCCGTGCGCACAGGGCCCTCTGCCAGAGCCCCGGGCGCAGACGACGCTGGGCAGGGCCTTGCGCGCCTGGCGGTGGGCGGGGCCTCGCGCTTGGAACGTCCCCAGACACTGGGCAGGGGAGGGCCTGGAGATTTTAGCCAGAAAATCCTGAGCAAAGGTGGGAAGACGAACCTGTCAACCGCACGTCCTCTGAAGCAGCCAACCCAGCCCGCCTGCGAACTCGAGTGGCCGATTTACGGGACCTCGGCCGGGCTGCCGCGGCAGTGCCAGCTCGGGCTGGGCACCTTGGGTCTGTGCCCCCTGGGCAAAGCCCCCTCTCCGTCCCGAGTTGAGGTCACATTTGGGCAGCTGACAAAGCAGACTGCTCCCAACTACCAACACCCTCCCCAGGCTGGGTAGGAGCAGGCCCCCCGCCCCCGGTTGCCCTCACCAGACTGCAGCTCCCAACAGGCCTGGCTCTCGCCTGCCTCCAGCCCCTCACCCATGTGCCCGCCCGCGTCGGTGGTTTCTCTGGACAACCCGGTACTAGCAGGACGAGGTTTGGAAATGGACCATCCCGTTTTCAGCTGTGACACTGTAAGGAGAACAGGAGACCGCGCCGTCGCGTCAGAGCGCCTGACGCAGCGTTCGACAGATGTCTGGACAACAAATTTCAAAATACGTGCCTACCAGGGCTCTTTATGATTTGAATTAAATTCCTAACAGGAGGCAAAGAGTAAAATTCCACGAACCCACAGGCTGCAAAGCCCTGGGTTACGCTGGAAAATGGGGCTTGCTCAACAGCAGGAAAATTAAAGCCCCACATTATGTGTAACAGGGTTAAAATGTATTTAATGTTTTTGGAAGAAAAGCCACTTGAGTGCCCTCAGAATTTAGGGCTCAACTTTGACATTCCTAAATTGCAAGACAACCCCCAGATTGCGGTCTTCTTCCGTTAGGACCAACGGGAACGTTTTCCAGGCTGCTCAGCCATCCTCGGGCCGCCGTGAGCTCACCGGAAACGCCGACTGTCCCAGGTATGTTTTCCTCACACGAGCAAGGAACAGCAGACACAGCCAGTTAGTTTTTTCATCTTGAGATACAACAGCAGCTCTGGGGGGAAAGCGAGAACGTAGACAGGGAGCGCGGCGCCTTTACGGAGACCGCCCACCCAGGCCCCCGCAGCTCAGTCCTTCCGGAGGGGGACGGTCTCCTCCCTGATGCCCTCCTTGGTGACGACGCAGATCCGGAGCGCGTCCCCGGTGTACACGTCCCTCTCGGCCGCGGAGGTGAAGACGTCCTTCACGAGCCGCATGGCCCGGTCCAGTGACAGCGGGACGTGTTCCACGTTCTGCATGTTCTTGAAGCCGACCTGCGGGACAGGGAGGCGGGCTGCCCACAGGCCCACACGTCCCGCGGTCGGAGGCCCTCGGTGGGGCCGCGTCCGGCCCGTGAGCCCGACGGGCGCCAGAGCGGCACAGCCCGGGGGGCACGTGGTGGGCAGCGCACCGACGGGAGGTCTCCCCACCCCCACCCAGGAGAGGGCCTGGGCAGGAGAGTCCTGCTCGGCCGGCGCAGAGCAGGGTGTGGCACGGCCGCAGGCCAGGTGGCCGCACTAAACACGCCCGGGAAAGCGACTGGGGAAGGAGGCCAAGGGGCAGGACCGCGGAGCCAGGGGAACAGCAGGGGAAGCTGTCGAGCAGCGGACACCCGGGCCGGGCTGTAGCCCTCAGGCCGGGGAAGGCCCGGGAGCAGCCTGGGGGCGTGTGCAGCCCCACAGGAGATCGCGGGGCGCTGGCCACCCACAGCGGCCCCGCCCGCCTGCCCGGTTCCCCCAGGCTGCCCACGTGCCCGGACACCCCTGGTTGTCCCCACCTGGTTGTCCAGCAGGGGCTGCAGCATGGCGCTGGCGGAGCCCCCCGCCTTGAAGGAGTCTCTCTGGTAGGACCCCACCGGGTCGAAGCTGTACACGGCCCCCTTCCCTGAAGAAGAAAAGCTTCCGTGAGAGTCCTGCCGCCCACCCCCCACATGGCGGTGAAAATCCAGCCAGCCCGAACGCGGTGCACAGAGACCATCCACGTGGTGGCAGGGACCGGCACAGCCACAGGCCCGTCGTGTCTGAGGACAGGCCGCCAGGTGCCGGGGCCCACACCGGCGTGTCTGTCGTCCCAGGGCCAAGCGACCCGCAGGTGGCCCACGGGAGCACCCGAGGGGCCAGGAGCTTTCCCCCGAAAACGAGGTCGGGCGCGAGACTGAGCCTCCTGGACCCCGGGGTCTGACTGGGATGGGAACTCCGAGACGCGGGGCGCGGGCCGCCCGGCGTCTTTCAAGACGGGCGGAACTGGTGACGTGTGAGGAACCTGAAGCCAGACCCGGGCGGAGCCGCTCCAGGTCCCGTCCCCTCCCCTGGACGGAGCTGCTGATCAGCCCCACGGACACCGGCGGGTGCGGCCACGTCACCGGCTGCCCGGCAGCCCCACAGGCGCCTTATCTGACCCAGCTCGTCCGTGTGGACGGCCGTCGCCTGTTACCCCCAGAGGACGCGGCCGGGGTGTCTCGCGCCCCCGACGCGAGGTGGACGCGCGCCCCCCTTTTCCGGAGAGGGAACTCGACCTTCTTCGTCCAGCCCCCCGACGATGTTGTAGACATAGTAGGGGAAGAAGCGCCGTGAGTAGAGGATCGTGGAGAGCATGGCCGCCACGGCACCAGTGGTCATGGGCTTGCTGTTCGAGTGCTTGTACATCTGCAGCGGCACAGAGAGGCGCCTGGTGCTGACTGTCCGCCCCGCGGAGCGCCAGGGCAGGAAGCCAGTGCAGAGCGGCCCGGCCTGGCCGGGACCCTCCCGCCCCCACAGGTGCCCTCCCCGCCGGGGAACGGCCTGTGCGCCTCTCTGTGGCCACCTCACCCCTCCGCACCCGCCACAGAGCCCACCCGCTGCCGGAGGGGGACCGCCCCGCCCTCGTGCGTGTTCTCCGAGGGGCGGCTCTGGCTCTGCCTGGGTGCAGCTGCAGCCAGGCCCCAGCACCCAGCGCCACGCCCACAGGCCTCTACCTTCAGTCGTGCCTCGATGATCTTGGTCAGAGTGAGACAGTCTCCGTGGAAGCCGCTGCATCCGAGGACCGTCCTGTCCGTCCTGCGGAGCACACGGGTCAGGCCGGTGGCAGACAGGCGCGCACGCCCAGGGCGACTTCAGAGTCACCCTCGACCCGAGTCACCACAGCAGCAACTGATCGCTGCGGGCGGGGCGGGCCCCTCGCACCGCAGCTCGCTCCTCAGCCCAGTGGTTAAAGGTGACCAAGGACTGAAAGGACAACGAATGGACGAAAGGCACAACTCAGCGCCCGCCTGAACTGTCTTATAAATCTGACCACATGAAAGATTAAACCTTTGCACTCGAGGTCTTTTTCGCGTGGGCTACCAGCCACTCGAGATGATTTCAGCTATATTAGGGAAGCGTTTTACAGGTACTTTGAAATCATGTTATACTCAAACAAACGTATACAAACAATCAAATTTCACCAATTTATTTACTTTTACATTGAATACAACAAAATCTGTTAAATATTACACTCTGTAATTGATTTTTGTGTGATATTTAGTAGAACAATCCCCAAGATGCAGCCTCGGTTTGTCAGGACACGTATCACAATGCTAAGGTGAGACTAACTAATCAAAGAATTGGCTAAGGACGCAGGCCGAGCCTGGTCCATGAAAGTAATCGTGATAAGAATATCTTATCACACATCGGAAATAAACATATTGACTTCCAAACAGCTCGGGCGCCCTAGCTGCGCCACTTGAGTGGACGCATTAAGCTGCCGGGCACCGGAGCGGCGCCGCTCAAGTGGATGCACTAAAGTTCTGGGCGCCGGAGCGGCGCTGCTCAAATGCAAAGGGTTAAACCTTCTGGGCCTCCCTCTCAGCCTATGGAGCTGTCTGCAGGCACTGCAACGCAAGTTTGATCCCCGGCCACGGAGCTTCCCACAGGGCGCAGCAGACCTCTCCTGTCTCCCCGCTGCTCCCCTCAGCAGTGGGTATCAGTGGATCTGCCTGTTCTGCTCCCACTCTGTCTCTTGGGAGTCCTCTCGCCCCCCACACCTCTGGCCTGCATCCCAGGTTTTGTATGTATAAATAAACAAAATTTAAAAAACTACTTACAATTTGTAGCATTTGGGACTATCTCGGGTATGAATTGAAAATCCTTCACTCAACCGAGTGTCAGAAGCAACAATTGAAAAATCTTCTCCAGCAATCGCCAGGACAGTACTGAGAAAAAAGGAAAAAAAAAGACTGAGCTCTGGAAGGTAAGAACCGACCGCCCCACAGGGTGCGCCACAGCCGCACAGGCGGCCTCACGACAGCCCTGTGTGTCAGCAGGTCACACGGAACCCCGACTCCGCAGCCTGACCCAGCGGCAGCAGGGGCTTGTCTGCCTGAAGCTGCGCCAGGCGCCTGCACTCAGAGCAAGGCCGAGCGGAGGAAGCAAAGCGCCGGGACGAGGAGACACTCAGCCCCGTGGGCACCCAAAGAGCCTGAGTTCAGCGTCTCCTGACGAAACCCGCATGGAGAGGGCCCGACCTTTCAGGAGTCAGATGCCTGGGAGAACCCTCCCGGAGCGAGCAAGGACTGGGCTACAAGTCTCCTGGGGACAACAGTAAGTGCTTCCTGCGACGTGCAAAGCCCAGGTCAGAGCAGCTCCCGGGAGGTAACAGAAAAGACTGGTCGTCACCAACGTCTCTACGCCCTGCCCCCAACAAGCACCTACGTCGTGGGAGGCAGGCAGAGTGCAGAACAGGCCAGGTCCCCGGTGGGGGCAGGGACGGCGAGGCTGTCTGAGCTCAGAGAAGAGCTTGCGGCTTTTCTTTATCTCCCATGCAATGCCCAGCACGCAGCAGACACCCAAACAGCCATAGAAAATGGACAAACTTGTCCCTTTGCAGCTGTACAATTTATGACACCAGCTGACCGAGGAGACCTAGAGCGTGAACCCCGAAGGCTGGCTGGGGTCTACCCTGTCTCTCCCAGACAGGAGACGGGCTAAGTCCTCACCCTCTGTGGCCCCAGTGCCCACATGAAGCCGCGATGGCTGCGGCGTCACCACACGTGCAGGCCTAAGTGAGCGACTGTCTGCAGCGTGACTGTCCTGCAGCTGTGTTTGCTGTGATGCCACGGCCAGCATAGCGCTGTCAGGGAGAACCTGGGCTCTGGAGTGACCACTGACAAGATGCAAGCTCAAGGTGATGACAACCGACAGCCCAGGGTGGCAGGGCGACTGAGAGCTGAGCGCCAGCGCTTTCCAGAACAGACGCGCAGAGCGCCTGAGCCGCCCTTCTCACCGAGGAAGAAGCCCTGCAGGTAATGTGAGCAGCGACAGGAGGGACACAGGCAGTGTGTGATTCAGATGCACTCAGAGAACTTACTAGGTGCCCCTTTTCGTGGAAGCGAGTGGAAGAACATAGGGCAGATAAGGGGAACACTGCACTTGAGATTAAAAGCGGGAATGCAAAATGCAGGCAAGCACCCAGGAAAAAGCCCCTTCTGCGTTATATTCCTGGATTTAAGCTGAGAGTAAAAGCTCTGATCTCTGAAACCAGGTCCGACAAATAATCCTCCTTCTGTTTAAACACAACAGAAAATCAAGTGCTCTGATCAAGAGTCTTGCTACAGACCCCAGCGGCTGCCACCCGCGCCGACCGCTCACTCAACTCCGGCCCCGCTCCCGGAAGGAGCCGACCCGGGCGCAGCCGGCGCGTCCGCACGCCCGGCCCAGCAGAGGCCGCGCTCCGCTCCTGCCTCCGTCTTCCTCAGCACATCGAGACCCAAAGGCCCGGGCCCAGGGGAGCCTGGAGACCGGGGTGAGCGGAGCAGCCCCGAGGGCAGCCAGGACCCGCGGCTCGGGCTCCGACGCCGGCGCGGTCGGCCCGGCCTTCCGCAGGGACGCGGCGGGCGGAAGTGAAGCGCGGCCGCGGGCCTTACCCCCCGTTGAAGGCGTAGGGAGAGAAGCGCAGCTGCAGCGGCCCCGCGGCGCCGCGCGGCTCCATCGCCAGGCAGCGGCCGGGGCCCGAGGACCGGGAGGCGGTCGAGAGCATCGCGCTGGCTGCTGTCTCACGGCGAGATGGCGGCCGGCGGAAGTCGCGTCACTTCCGGCCCCGCCCCGCCGCTCTGGCCGCGCGTCGACGGGCGTGGAGGTCGGCGCGGCGGGCGGGGGCGCGCGGCGGGCGGAGGGGGCGCGCGGCGGGCGGAGGGGGCGCGCGCGCGCGGGCTTCGCTCCTGCGAGGACGCGCGCCACGCCTGACGGGGGAGGCTCGGCGTCTGGCCGACGAACAGCGGCGCCGCCTAGGACGCAGCGGGCTCTCGAACACCCCACCGGGCCGAGTCGCCTCGTCCGGCCCGGGGAAGGGGGCCCGTCAGTCGCGCTCCGGGCGAGGGGGCGGCGCGCGGGCGTCCCCAGTTTTACTGTTCCGGACGCAAGCGCGGCCGTCACGGGCGACCCCCGGAGCCAGGGAGCTGCTGGGACGTGCTTGTTGAAGGGAAACTCGCCCCACCGCAGAAGAAGGCGGGCCGAAGGACGGGCTTGCTCGGGCGGGCCGGGCCCGAGCGAAGGCGTCCGGGGCGGCTCGGGCTCGGGCTGTGTTCCCCGAGCCGCGGCAGCGGGGCCTCGCGAAACGCCCGGCGGGCGGGGCCCGGACGCCAGGCCGCGGGTCTCCGCGCGCGCCATCACCCCGTTGGAGAGGCGCGCGCCCCCCGCACTTCCTCATCTCGCCACGTCCTTGGACGCGCGCTCCGCTACGCCACGCCGCAGGGACGACGGCAGCGGAGGGTCGGCCGCGGGTCAAAGGTTCCCAGAGCAGCCGTTCAAAAAACCCGCGTTCAAAAGTCACTGTCTCGGGGATCTCCGGCAGCGGCCAATCAGAGGCCGCGCTGGGCGCTGGCCCCGCCCCTCGCTCCTCCTCTTCAGTACCCGAGGAAACACAGGAAGTGACGCAAGCCCACGGTCTCCATGGCCGCCGCTCCAGCTTGGGAAGCTCGCTGAAGCCGAGGCGGAACTGGCGGAAATGACATTATCAGCGGGCGCGGGGAGCCAGTAGGACCGGGAGGGTGGCGGTGCGGGCGCTCGGCTGCCTGCGACCGACTGGTTCTCAGGCCGGGCGCCGGCGCTGCGGTGACTCCAGGTAACGGCCTTCCGGCTCTTCCTCTTCTCTGCGGCTTCGTGCAGCGGCGACCGCGCTCGCGAGACCCTGGACGGGGCGCGAGGACGCGCGCGGGAACCGGGCTCCGGCCGGTGCCGGCGCGGTCCCGCCCGGTGCCTGCTCGGCTGCGGCCGCCCGCGGCTTCGCGGAGTCGAGCGTGGGGCGGGGCGGGCGGGCGCCGCGGCCTGGTCCGTGTCCTGGGCAGCCCCCCGGCGCGGCCGGCCGTTTGGTTCCATGGCACGGTTGCGCGGCAGCCTTTGTAACGCCCGGCCCGCGGCCCGGCGGCCTCGAGGCTCGGGGCCCGGCCCGGAGCTTGCCCGGCGCGGACTCGGGTGGGCGTCTCTGCAAAGATGACGCTGGTCGGAGCCGCGCAGAGTCTTGTGCTGGGCGACCCGGAGGCTGCGGAGACGCACGGACCCTTCCCGCTGTCCCCACGGCTCGCCGCGCCTCGGGCTTCAGTTTCCAGAGGATGAGCTGTCTGCAGTCGCCTCTGCCCCTGAGGCTCGGGGCGCCGGGAGTGCGGTCTGGGCGCGCGGGCGCGGGAGATGCGCCCTGACCGAGCCTGGGCCGGCCCAGCGCCTCGGGCCCTAGCGGGGCTTCGGTTTGCCGAGCCCCCCGTGTCTGGGTAAATGTCCAGTGGTGCTGTGCGTGCTTGGAGCCCGCCCGCCCTCGCCCCGGCCTCAGCCGGGCCTGTCTCAAACGCGCTTCCAGCCTCCAACTCAGCCTCGAGGTGGTCCGCGCTCTCGGCAAAGTGGATCTGCTCGTCCTGCGCTTCCAGACCCGGTCCTGGCCTCGCTGCCGTGTGCTGAGGACGGAGAGGCCCGCTGCTGGCTGCTGTTTGCTGCCTCATCCCCACAGGAACTGTCTGCATGGCCCTGCTGTGCAGCTTCTCTCTCGGTCTTAGCCTCTTTTTGCTTGGTCTTTCATTCCCTGAAGCGCCTTTTCGTTGACGGCTGCCCGCTTCGCTTCCTCCAAGTGAGACGGCCCCTGCCTTGTCAACACTCTCTGCGAGCCCTTGGCAAGTCGGTTTTTATTGGCTTTTCTTCCCCCATGTGTGCTCTCTGGCGTGGCCACATGCTCTCCGCCAGGAACTGTGGGAGAAGGGCAGAGACTGCTGCCCTCTGCACCCAGGGGACTCAGCGGGTGCACCTGCGCTGGGCACCAGTCTTGCAGTGATATTTGCATCCTTTCAGATTGACCCTGATGCCTAGGACTGTGTCCTCCTTTGTGTTTGCAGCACTTCTGTTGTTTCTACAGAACACCTTCCAGAAAGTGTGATTTTCTTAAATGTCTGATACCTGTTTTCTGAAGTAGAGTTTTCATTTCTCTCTTTTGGCCTGTTCTTCTGCGATAAGTCTGTCGGATGTGAAGTCTTGGGGCCCTTTGTCCTCTCAAAGTGATGGTCCGATCCTTTGGTCATTCAGCAAGTACCTGCGGGCTTGAAGCAGACCTGGGGCTTTGACATGTGACTTGTAGCGAGAGATTCTTTTTAAGTGATAACGCCCAAACTGGAATTTGGCCGTAGCTGGCGTTCACCCTGTGCTTGCTGATGATGTCCAGTTGCTGGTCTTGATTTTCAGTCTGTCAGTCCTGTGTTGATTCGGTAAGTGCTCACAGCAGCCTGGGCTTGCTGGGCATCCATCTGGACTGAACTGGCCCCAGCACCAGCAGTTGTTTGCTTCCTTTGTCTAACAGTCATTCCAGGTGTGTAGCCAGTGAAGAGATGGGGCTCTGAGTGATGCCAGGTACAGGTAGCATTCGCATTCACTCACATGTTCTGAAGTGGTGATGTTATTACATACGTAGAAATTGGTGTTTTGTTTACTTTTGTGTTTCTATAGCTTTTGTCACAGTGTTAAAGTAGTGGCTCAATAAATGGTCACATTAAGACATAGTGGATCTGATTCAATTGTTTATTAAATTTAATGCTTAAGACATAGATTGTGGAAAATGTAAAACTGAATGGAATAGTTAAAAACCTGAATTTGGCCCACCTATAGTTTGTGGACAGTGCTTAATAAGTATTTATGTTCATATATTTTCTTAGGAGTTCATTTTCTCTAAGTGTTTTGCACCCCCCAAATTTTTTTTCTACTTTTTAAAAAAAATATTTATTTATTTATGCATACAAGCTGGAGTACAGACCAGAGGCGTGGCGCGGTGAGAGGGTTCACCAGAGACAGAGTGGGGAGCAGAACAGGTAGATTGACGGAAACACACTGTTGAGGGGAGCAGCGGGCGAGGCAGGAGAGGTCTGCGGCGCCCTGTGGGAATCTCCCTGGCCGGGCGTCAAACTTGCGTCGTAGATGCCGACAGCTCCACAGCGCAGCGGGGAGGCCCCTGCCCCCCACAATTTTTAATGCTGATTATGACACCTTCATTTTGAACATTATAGGAGTATTTAAATCAAGCATGTAACAAAACAATTTCCCTTCCCAATTTTGCATGCAATGACAGGGCATGGAAGGAGTAAGATTTCGCCACTATAAGGTGAAAAGAAATGTGTCCCCAAATGGCTTCATTGGGGTTTATTGCAGGGGGTGCGGTGGTGTGTGCTGTTTTATTTTGCATGTAACTGTGAAGCTGGCCTGTGAGGTGCGCAGCTTACCTGTAGTCTTACATTAAACTTCAGACTTTTCCCATCAGATTGTGCCCTCGAGGTGCGTGAGAAGAGAACCCCGAGGGTTGGCGGCGCTGCAGCGGCGTGTGCTGGAGATGCTCTGGGAGGCCTGAGCGCTGAGGCTGTGATTTGCCCAGAACAGGAAGAGGACAGCATGGATCAGAACAACAACCTGCCGCCCTACGCCCAGGGCCTGGCCTCCCCGCAGGTAACCAGCTGGGGGGCTGCCAGGACGAGGGAATGTGTTGGGGGACAGTGTCGGGGGAGGAGGGAGCCTGACCATCTTTTCTTGACAGTGGACTTATATTTTCCTAAACTTCCCTTATTTTGTTGAGAACTTGGTAGACATGAAGTGTTTTCTTTGGGGGGGGGGGGTTCATGGAGGTTAAACTGCGCGTCTGTCTGTTAAAACGTCACCTCTGACTAACACTTGTGACACTGTCCCAATGATGAGCGGGTTTGATTATGAGGGTGACTCTCCCCAAATCCTTTTTATATTTAAGGTTCCAAATTACGTAACTACTTTAAAAAAAAAAAGAGAACAGTCTCCGTTGGGATATAATTTACGTACAGTGAAAGCACCGCTGTCGCGTCCATTTCAGAGGTGCACGCACGCGTGTAAGTGAAAGAACATTTCTGTTACCCGAGAGGATCCCCCCTTGCCCCTTGCAGTCCCGCCCCGGTCCCAAGCCCCTGCTGACCTGCTCTCCGGCGCTAAGGGTAGTTCTGCCTCGTCCTGCGGGTTGTACCTGCGGGACGTACCACTGTGTGCTCTTCTGCGTCTCTCCTCTTCGCCACCCGAGCTTGTAAGTTCCTTTTGCTGCCAGTGAGTTCGTCCTCGTTCGACCACGCCACAGTCTGCCACGGCCAGGAGGCTGCTGACTCTGGGCTCGTTTCCCCTTGAGTCCCTTACAGCTGAAGGTGCAGTGGGCACAGGCTTGGTGCTGCGTGAACTGTGCTTTTCTTTCCCTGGGTGACTCTCTTGGAGTGGGGTTGCTGGTCCCATGGAGAGTGTGGGTCTGATTTTATAAGAATAACAGCCTGTGTTCTCGAGTTCACAGCAACACGAGAGTTCCCTGTCTTACCAGCGCTTGGGATTTCTGTCTCTGCTTTTAACCATTCTGGTGGTCACGCAGTATGACTTTGTGTTTTGTTTTTTTTTTTTAAGATATATTTATTTATGCACACAAGAGCTGAGGTGCAGACCAGAGGTGTGGGGGGTGGGGAGCAGAACAGGCGGATCTACTGAAGTACACTGCTGAGGGGAGCAGCAGGTGAGACAGGAGAGGTCTGCTGCGCCCTGTGGGAAGCTCCCTGGCCAGGGATTGAACTCGTGCTACAGTGGCTGTGATACCTTCATAGTGCTGCCCTTAACCTGTTGCGCCACCAGGGAGGCCCGACTTTGTGGTTTTAATTTGCTTTTTCCCAGTGACTGATGAACTTGAGCATCTTGTCAAGTATTTGTTGGTTCTGTATTACTCATTTGTAAAATGTCCTTCACGTTGTGTGCCCATCTGTTCATTGGTTGGTTGGTTCATCTTTTATTTACTTGTGGTCCTTCTTTGTGTATTCTGGATACGAGTCCTTTCTTAGATGTTTACATTGTAGGAGTTTTCTCCCAGTTTTCTGACTGATTTCTTAATTTTCTTAGTGGTGTCTTTCAAGTAGTAGAAGTTCAATTTTTTTTTTAAGTCTTTTTGTAAGTTTTTTCCATGGTTGATATTTTTGTGGCCCGTGTAATCTCTGCCTCCCCAGTGTCTTCGGGATTTCCTCCTTGTGGTTTTAATTTTTACCTGTATGCTTGTGATCCGTCTTGGGTTCATTTATGTGTGATATAAGAAAAGACATTTCAAAATTGTTGTCTTAGTGTTTTTCAACTAATATAACCTGAATTTTTTTTCTGACTAGTATCTTTGCAGAAATAAGTGATCGATGCAGTAAAAAACTGGAATTGTGGGCTGCAGTGTATGTGTGTGGTCTTCCTCATGTATTCTTTCTGCCACTTTATTGGTAGAACGATTTAGCGTAAATATTTTAGACAGTTTATGTTTTCTGCCAGATAAAGTGATAGAAGTGGGAAAGATTGTGGCTTGGGCAAGAGTTGGGGACCTTGCACATACATGCAAACAGCAGGAAATTACCCCTCCAAGCAGAAATGTTGGTTTTAAGAGCTTTACAAAGCCATCGCAAGCTCCACTGACTGTAGGCTCCTTGGATTTGGTGTCACGGAAAGACTGAACTGGTCTCGAGGAAGCTTGGTAACGATCTTGGTTCATCCTCCTCTTAGTATCAGTTTCCTTGTCTTCCCTGTGACAAGACCAGTGTCTGTTTTCCCTTTTCCAAGGGCTGCCGTGAACAGTGACTGGGGGAGTTGAGAAACATGGAAAGGTGCACCGCTGCTGTTCTGGGGGATGCGTTGGGCTTGTTGATTTCAATTCCCGATTGACCTTCCTGAATGGCGTTTCATAATCGTCGCTGTTACCGCTAGCGCGTCTGGTGCCTTCTGGGCGCCCCTCGTCCTGCTGAGCGCTTCAAGTGGGTGTCCCTAGAGTGACCCCCCAAGTTGGGACAGATGCTTTGAGGGAGAGACGGGGCAGGGCACTCCAGGGCAACGGTTTCAGCAGGGCTGTGTGGCTGCTCCATGGTCTCCTTTACTCTTTCTGGCAACCCTAGAGCATCACTGTCATCCGGCGCCTGAAGGGTTAAGCAGCTTTCTCAAGCTCACGCATGTAAAAAGTGGGTCTGACCCGGCCTGGCGTGCTTCCTCCCACGCCGCTGTGACGGGGGTGATCTGCACAGCCAGGCCCCTCGCTGGTCGTGCCCAGTGGCCCTTTGTGCTTGGAAGGCGCCTGCCTCTGCACACCACACCTGCTTGTGTGCCGCGGCGTCACACACACGCAGCCGCAGCCGGCCTGACGCCGTCCTGCTTTCCACAGGGCGCCATGACTCCTGGGATCCCCATCTTTAGTCCAATGATGCCTTATGGCACGGGCCTGACTCCTCAGCCTATCCAGAGCACCAGCAGCTTGTCCATTCTGGAGGAGCAGCAGAGGCAGCAGCAGCAGCAGCAGCAGCAGCAGCAGCAGCAGCAACAGCAGCAGCAGCAGCAAGCGGCAGTGACGGTTCAGCAGGCGACTGCCCAGCAGGCGGCCCAGGGGCCGTCAGGGCAGACGCCACAGCTCTTCCACTCACAGACTCTCACCACTGCCCCCTTGCCGGGCACCACCCCCCTCTACCCCTCCCCCATGACCCCCATGACCCCCATCACCCCTGCCACGCCAGCCTCGGAGAGCTCTGGGATCGTGCCGCAGCTGCAGTGAGTACTCTGTGCCCGGGGTCTGTGCTGCTGCCCTTGGCTCTGGGTGGACCGGTCCCTTTGGGGAGTGGCACAGATGGTGCCTGTGTCAGAACCTGCTTTCTCTCTTGAGAAGGGGAAGCAGAGCTCTCTGACTGAGCCTGTGCCCTCAGTAAAACTCGTAGCACCTTCTGAAATTTGGAAGCTTGTATGCATGCACTTGGGCCAGTGAAGTTCCAGTAGATTTCGTTGTCATTAAGGTCATTTCCCTCTAAGGATATGTCCCTTGATTTGGGAAATCAAGCCACACATAGTCAGGAAGATTAATTATTCAGTCACAGAATCCATCCAGCTCGCTGTAGTCCTTGATTCTCCTCATTGGTTAGTGTGAAGGCTGCCTGTGAGTCTTTAAAGAACTGAACTGATCTTATAAGCTTAGGGTGGCTGTTCTTGCTCTAAATGGGCTTTTCTATCTAAATGAATTCTGTAAGTAATAAGATGGAGGGAGGGGAGGAAAAATTTCTCCTTTAAACACATACAAAAATATTCTCATCTCTGACAACCAGAAATATATAGCTTTTGCATTCAGGTTAACACCAGCTTGAAGGTTTATTTGTAAGGTTCCATTGCCTCTTTTTTCCCGTAAGCTCTCTCTGATCATTTCTAGAGCCAGGTAATGTGTAACCATAGGTCATGACTGCACCCCCAAGACCTCAGTTTTGCTTTGGGTGTTTGTTTGATCTGATACAAATTTAGAAACAAAACAATTTAATGTTGATGATTTTAGGGTATTGGCACTTGTTAGTTCACCCTTGTCAATACCATTCCCTGCTGTCTCACCCTTGCCTGGCTTCTGTGGGCATTTCAGTCTATACCTCCGGTTTAAATTTCTTCTAACCAGCTCAGGTGGCTGTTTGTCTCTCACCAGCACCTGGTCTTGCTGGGATTCCATAAAGATCTTGGTTGGCACTTTTACTGATTTTCCACTGTCTACTAAGAGCCCTGCTATGGTGAGAATTCAGTGGCTTCAAAATCTTACAGGCTAGTGAAGAATTAGGGTAAGTAATAAAATATATAAAATACATATAAGAGGATTCCTGGAATATGGCAGAGTAGGAAGCACCAGAAATTTATCTCCGCTGACAGTAATTACTCTGTAAAATCTGTCTGATGGGCTATTCTGGAACTATTCTGGAGGCTGCTGAAAACTTGTAACTCTGGGAGGAAAAGGCTCGGATGGTAAATAGCTGTCCCTTTAGTCCAGGCCAGCTCTTAGCACAGCAGTGGCGGCCCAGCCCCCAGCCCGTGACAGTCAGCACGCGTCTCCCTGGAGCAGCTGCCACACAGACTGGAAGCCAGGGGGCAGGAAGGACCCTGCCCTCCAAGTACCAGGATCTCTGCCCTGGTCACCAACTGCTTCTCATCTCAGGTGCAGGGATGGAGGAGGCAGCCACTGTTACTGCTCCTCCCTGTTTGGCTGAAGTGACTCTCCAAGGATTTAAAAAGTTGGCACCCTGTTTATTCTCTCCCCCCCCCCCTTTTTTCTTTTTCTCCATTCGGGAGCCAGACATCAATGATATTGAAAGAAACTACATATATGAGGAAAAATATCAAGAGAAAATGACTGTGCTTACCCAAGGAAAAGCTCAAGAAAGATATGAGAAGTTGAGTTTACACCCACATTTCCATGCTAGTCCATGGGACAGACACAGCCTACAACCAGTGAAACAAGCTGGCAGAAGGCAGCAAACCTTGGAGAGGGGGAGAATCTGAGTTAGAGCATTATTAGGTTCAAATGTCCAATGTTCCAAAAAATATTTCAAGGTATATAAGAAAACAGAATAAAGACTCGTGTTTGCTGTGTTTAAATTTTCATTAAGTTGTTTTTCACTATGAATTCATTCTTTTGCAAGCTTATAAAGTGATAACAGAATACTAAAAAATGAAAGGCCATTCGAGCAGATACTAAAAAATGTCTTTTTCTTGATTTACTAAGGGTTAATCAGAAGAAAAAGCAGGTTTCCTTTGTCACAGATACTGCATTCTTCTTGTTCTTTTAAAACCTGCCTGTTTTGAGAGAACCGAGCCAGTCGGGCCCGCCGCTCATGAGAGAGTCGTGGGGTCTCTGCTGTCAGCGCTCACGGCTGAGGCACTAAGAGACAAGCCCAATGCCGACTACCCCCCGCAGGTGCCATGTGTGCCCCGGGCAGCCCCCCCATTTAAGCCCCAGTTTCTTCATCTGTAGAAGGGTAGTGATGTTTATCACTTCACAGTGTATTGTAGCTGTCCAGCCAGCTATCTGCAGGAAGTTCACTGCGGTGTGCGCTACTTGTTAATAAGTGTCGGCATTTTTCCTCTAAAAATGAGTTTGTTAAACTTGGTTCTAGTTAAAAGGTAACATTTCTAGGTAGGCATCTCACACCTCATCCTGTGAAAGTTAAGTAAATAATCATGTTTTCTTTTTACATTTCTTGCAGAAATATTGTGTCCACAGTGAATCTTGGCTGTAAACTTGACCTAAAGACCATCGCGCTTCGCGCCCGGAACGCGGAATACAACCCCAAGGTCAGGGCCGCGGTGTCTCTGTGCTTGTGAGCGCGGCGCCCTGTCGGGGCGCGTGCGCGCGCTTGTTTGTCGAGGACTGCAAGCAATGAGGACTGCAAGCAAGAGGTGTATCAGTTAAATTGAATATCTGCCACCTAAAGAATCTAGGAACTCAGCCATCTGTAAGATAAGCTGTGTTTTTGGAGATGATGTGAAGTCAGAGAACAGAATGTATAGTGTGATCCCACTTACATTTTGAAAACTGAAATAGAATGATATTGCTTGAAATTTACTTCAAAACAATCCAATGGGAGAACTGGGAAAGGAGCATATGGATAAAACAGTTATCCAGGAGTTTAAGTGCAGGGAAGTTTATTCTATTTTTCTACCTCGTATAACTTAAGAGTTTTTTTATGTAAAAAGATTGGGGAGGGGGAATGAAAATATTTTGGTTTTGTGTAGCAGCTTGCATGGGTTAAGAGTTTGTCCCTGCAGGGGTAGAAAAGCTACTTTTTTAAAAGTAGTAAAAAGTTGCATTCAGAGAGGAGGTGCTATTCTTAGAGGCCCATTGAGAAACCAGGCCTCTGAGTGTGGAAGACCTCAGGTTGGGGTGCTCCGGGCGGGGCCTTGGAAAGTGGGAGCGATCCGATTGATTCCTCTGTCCCCAAAATCATTAGTAAAACAAAATTTTTAGCTGTAGACCTCGGCAAGACAAGCAGCTTAGCGAGCCGGGTGGGGAAGGCCGCTGGTGGGAGGGGGCTGGGGCTGCAGGCGTTTTGCAGAAGCCCGCCCGGTTCCCGTCGGCCTGCCGGGTGTGGAGAAGGCCCAGGCCTGCCCCCCATGCCCTCCCCTGCTGCAGGGGCGGGCTTCGGCGGCCGCGCCAGGCCTGGGCGGGATGCGCGGGCAGGTCAGCGCCGCCTGGCTGACGCCCCTCTCCTTCCAGCGCTTCGCCGCGGTGATCATGCGGATCAGAGAGCCGCGCACCACGGCGCTCATCTTCAGCTCCGGCAAGATGGTGTGCACCGGCGCCAAGAGGTGGGTTGGGGAGTTCGCGCTCCTGCCCGCGCCTGGGTGCGTCCCTGGGCCCGGTACTAGTCTGGCGCGTAGGGGAAACGCGCCGCGCACTTTGGCCGCCAGTGTCGGGCTGCCCTTCCGGAAAGCCGGGGAGTCCGGGAGGCGCCCTGTCTTGTCCATACGGTGCAGCTGCATTTTGTGCCCTTGATTCTTTGTGACATCAAGACCTACTAGGGATTCCCTGATGTAAGAACAATTCTGCGTGTAACACAGACGCGCCCCTGAGTTACATGAGACTGCCCAGGTCAGCGAAGCGGAGGCGCTGCCCGGCCGGCTGCTGGGCCTGGGGGCCTTGGTCGCGGATGCCGCCCGCCAGAGGGCGCTGTGCGGCAGCCCCGGGGCCAGGAGCCCCTGCGGGCTGTCTCAGGGGCGCCTCAAGGAGCAGGAGGCGGAAGGGAACATTGACGACCCCGTTCCGGAAACCCGAGAGAATGAGCCGGAGCTCAAGGGCCGTCGGAGCACACTTGGCGGCACAGCGGGCGGTCTGGGCGCTTTGCTTGTTCTGAGCTTTTTCTTTTTTCTTTTTCTTTTTTTTTCAAAGATTTTTTTTTTTTTTTAATTCTATTTATACACACAAGCTGGGGTACAGGCCAGAGACGTGGGGCAGCGAGAGGGCTCACCAGAGACAGAGTGGGGAGCAGAACAGGCAGATCAGAAGCACACTGCTGAGAGGAGCAGCGGGTGAGGCAGGAGAGGTCTGCCGCACCATGTGGGATTCTCCCCAGCCGGGCGTCGAACTCGCTTCGCCGCTGCCGACAGCTCCACAGCGCAGCGCTCAACCCCTGCGCCACCGGGGAGACCCCTTAAAGATTTTATTTTTGTGTAGAAGAGCTGGGGTGCAGGCCAGAGGTGTGGGGGTGAGGACTCCCCAGAGACAGAGTGGGGAGCAGAACAGGCGGATCCACTGAAGCACACTGCTGCGGGGAGCAGCGGGGGAGACAGGAGGGGTCTGCTGCGCTATGTGGGAAGCTCCCCGGCCGGGGATCGAACTCGTGGTGCAGTGGCTACGACAGCTCCGTAGTGCTTAACCCCTTGCGCCCCCAAGGAGGCGCCCCACTTTTTGTTAAAGACATTCTTCAAAGTATTTTTTAATTTGTGCTCTGATTCCTCTTTGATCCAGTTATTCAGCAGCATGTTGATTAGTCTGCGCATGTCACAGTTGACCTTTCTAGTCGCCGTTGGGGTCTGGGTGTCGCTTCAGTCTCTGGCTTCACAGACTCGTGTCCCAAAGGAAGATCTGGCCTCGGAGGTGCTCCGTGTGCTCTCGGGCGCGTCTGCACCCGCTCGTGCCCCCGCAGAGGCCGTGCCCACCCTTGCGTCTGGCCCATCCGTCTGTTGCCGTGAGGGCGTTAGGGTCCCGCTTGCTGCGCGGCTGCCGTCCTCACGTTCTGTTCCCTCTCGCGCGGTCTCCGTCTCCGTTCTCACTGGCTGCCCTGGGCTGTCGAGTGACACATCGGGCAGGTCTCGGGCAGGTTCCAGGGGGCCACACTCTCCCCCCACCGCCCCCCACACCTTGAGTGATTTAGGTGTCTTGGGCCTCGATGCTCGTTTCCTGTCGTTGGGAAGTGGTCCCCCTCGGGTTCCTTCACGTGCGGCTTGGTGTTAGTAAGTTCTTCCAGTTTTTCATTGTGGTGGAGCTCCTTTTTCTTTGGTCTTGTTACTCTCCCTGGGCAGAGGCGCTGGCTGGAAGTCTTTCCCTTGCAGTATTTGGAGTGTGTCTTCCAGCCCCTTCATGCCTGTTAATGTTCTGCAGACGCCCGCACGGCCGCCGGGGTCCTTGCGGGGCCTCTGTCCTCTGAGGGTTTCTGCCTCCGCGCGTCTTCGGGCCTCGAGCGCTTTGCCGCTGTGTGTCTGTCTGATTTGCTTGCTTGGGTTCTGGGCCGCTCTTGGCGCACAGCTTCTGGCTCGTTTCCCGGGTTGGGATGGTTTTCAGTGACCGGTTCTCCAGGTGCCTGTGCCTTTCTCTTCCCTCCTGGCCCGCCCCGGTGCTGTTTCCACTTCTTCAGCTCTTGCTCCCTATTTTCTCTGCCCGGTTCTATTGTCGCATTTGGGACATTGTTTTTCTGGCCTCATTCATTCCCTCCGTTGCTTCTGTTTGCCTGCCACGAGGCCCCACTTTTTAAATCCGCTGTGATGTCCCAGCTCATTACTGCTCATCGCAGGGGCCCCGCCTCCCTCCTCCCGCGCTCGGGTGGGCCCCTGGGCCTGGCGCTGCGCGTCCTCCTGGCTCCTCACCTCCATTTGTTGCGGCTTCTCTTTTCTTCTTGTGCCCTTCTGATCACGCTCTTTCCAAAACGAGGCCCCGGGGCCCTCGGGCTCCAGGGCATCAGGCGTGGCCGCTGCCCTCTTGGCACCCGGCTGGGAGGCCAGCCGCAGAGGCGCCCTCCTGGCGCGGGGCCTTTGCTCGTTTCCGAGGCCCGCGCAGAGGGAGACGCGAGGCCCACAGGAGCTGGGCTTTGATGAGCGGTGCCTGTGGCTGGTTAACAAGCGGAGGGTCGCCTCGAGCGGACTCGGGGATCAGAACCGCCGGCTGTGCTGCGGGTGCCGCAGGATGTGACCCCCGGGGCCAGCCCCTGGGGCCTGGGTACCTGCGGCCTGTGCCCAGGCCCACCCAGCCGTCTCAGCCCGCTTCGCAGCACCGGGCCCAGGCGACACGGGGTCACATCCGGGGTGTCTGCTCGAGCTCTTGTTCCTCGGGGTGTCTTTGGAGGGTGGCGGGTGCTTGGGTTGCCTCGGCCTGGGCGAGCAGCCTCTTCGAGAGGGAGGTCCCGGTGCTCTGGCCTGATGTGGCTCCAGATGCTCTGTCATGAGCCTCAGACTCGAGCCGCGTCCCCGTCCGTGCTCACCTCTACGCCTCCAGCAGGGCGCCCTGTTCTCGCCTCACCCAGAGCAGGCCTGGGTCTCAGGGGCCCGCGCTGGCGCCCTGGGTTCTGTGCCTCAGCCGCTCCCTGCGTGCGTGGCTGACCCCAGCGGAGCCGCCCACCCCGGCCTGCTGCTTGCGGCCTGGCAGCCGTCTGGCCTGGAGCCCGAGCCCACAGCAGGGCACCCTGCCCAGGGCTGGAAGCCGGGCACTGTTGGTGCGGGTGATGCTTGGAGAGCTGGGAGTGTCCAGCGGTGGATTTATGCAACGGTGACTCCAGGCTGATTCTGTCGAGAGTAATTTAAACTTTGTTGCGCAGCCCGCGTTTGTCCCAGCACAGTCCCTCCCACCCTCTGCCCTCCAGCCCTCTGGGTCTGTGATGACCACGGGCCTCGCGTGTGTCGGCTCTGCGAAAGCCCCACCGCTGAGTGTCCAGTATTGTCCTTGTCACGCTGACTTCCCTATGTGCTGTCCCCTCCCGCTGCTGAAACGGCCGAGTCTCGTCTTCCTCTAGCCAAGTGGTCTCCGTGGGGCAGACTGCGGTCTCCTGACCCGTCCCCGCTGCCGGGCCCCGGTCATCAGCCCCTCTGCGGGGAGCGGCCTCGGTGGCCGGCCGGGGCTCTGGCTCTTGGGCTCTGATCTCCTCAGGTGCTGGCACCGCCCCCAGGGTGACTCCTTATTTGGGGGCCGGGGCCTCTTTCGTTCGCTTGGTCGCCCTCGGACAGAGCGTCAGAAGCTTTCGTTTCACCAGGGGCCCAGCTCGAGTTTCCTTCCTGCCCAGGTTTCGTGCTGTGGGCAGCCCCGTCCGTGCAGAGCACTCGCAGGTAGTGGAGTGTGCACCCAGTGGGCGACCGCTTTGTCAGGAGAAGCCAGAGATTTACTCTTCTCCAAAAAGACCCTGTGTGTCGTCCCGGCTCGTGGCCGGCCCGCAGGCGTCTTGCAGAGCTCGCGCTTCCTGCTTCCCTCATAAGCTCTGTGGTGTTCATTGTGATCTTACCCAACAGATGGGTTACAGGAGAGGGTGTAGACTTGACAAAGGGACAGATTTCTTGTATGTCTCTTGAAGTGTAAACCTCATCAACATTTTCTTGTTAAGAAGAAGCTTGTTTTCATCTCAGAAATTTGTGGGCTAAAATGCACAGCATCAATTAAGGTAAAGTTTATATAGACACCTCCTATCTATAAAACCTAGGCCTACCATTTGAATTCAATAGTTGATTGTTTTGGTAGGCCTCAGTTTGTGTGATGGACCTTGTAATAATACTTTCTGATAAAAGTGTTAATGTCTCTTGGTCTTTTCTCTCATCGAAGGAGGGTGAGCAGATTCTATTTTTTAGACTGTTCCTAGGGGGCCTCCCTGTGGCCCAGGGGTCAGTCTCAGGCTCTCACCACTCCGGCCTGAGTCCGATCCCCGGCCAGGGGGCTTCCCACAGGGCTCCCCAGACCCCTCCTGTCTCCCCGCTGCCCCCTCAGCACTGTGTTCAGTGGATCAAAATAAAAAGAGAACATTCCTAATTTGGGCTTTTCATAGGCGATTCATAGACAAATTGTTTTAGCTGGTTCGTGTATACACATCTCACCTTTCCTTCCCCAGTGAGGAACAGTCTAGACTAGCAGCAAGAAAATATGCCAGAGTTGTACAGAAGTTGGGTTTCCCAGCTAAGTTCTTGGACTTCAAGATCCAGAACATGGTGGGGAGCTGTGACGTGAAGTTCCCTATCCGGCTGGAAGGCCTCGTGCTCACACACCAGCAGTTCAGCAGGTGAGTCGGGCAGGGCTGCTCCCGACCGCTGCGGTGCCGTGGCAGGCGCTCTGCAGGTGGGGCAGCGGTGCGGTGTTGATGCGCCTGCTCCTCACGCACTCCCTCGCGTCCCCTCGGCGCCTCTGCGTGCCACCCCGGCCCCATGCCCCGCCGGGCCCGTGCCTGCCCGGGACACCCCCTTCCGCGCCCCTGGGAACGCCCCTCCCATTTCAGATGCCCGCCGCGTCCCCGCGGAAGGAAGCCGCCTGAATCCCCCTGGGCGCAGCACGCGCGCCGGTGTCGACCTTAGAACTGAGAGGAGGCTGCTAGGCCTAGCGCAGACCACGACGCTCCCAGGCGCAGTCAGGGAAGCTCTCTGTTGCCGGCTTGCGTTACCTGCCAGAGCCGACGGGACTCGTCCGTGTGAGGACACGAGCTGGGGGTGGCCTTAGGTCGAGGTACCTAGACTTGTCCAGATGAAACTCGGTCAGGCGAGACGTCAGTAAAGAGCTCTCGCTCTCACCCGAGAGCCCAGGCTGGGCAGCCACGGTGGGCAGGCCGGGAGCGCGGGCCCGCGGGCGCTGTGGGTGCAGCTGGCCCTCACTCACGGCTGCGCCTCGGCTTCCGGTGCCCGAGCGCTTGTTTTGTGCAAAGGTGCACACGCTCCCACTCTCTGAACCGTTCCTGTCATTTTCCTTCCAGTTACGAACCTGAGTTATTTCCTGGCTTAATCTACAGAATGATCAAACCCAGAATCGTTCTCCTTATTTTTGTCTCTGGAAAAGTTGTATTAACAGGTAAGTCGAGCGGGAAGTGGCGTCCTGGTTTCAGGAGCAGCCTTTCCTCTGCGTCAGACTGAGGGGCGCGGCGTGGCCCGAGGTGGGAGGGCCTGGCGCCCCGTGTGTTCTGTTCAAGTCGGGGCTCTGGGCTTGGGGCTAGCAGAGTGGGTGTCTAGACAGCAGAGGGAGCTGTTGGGTGGGAAAGACGGCCTTCTCACGGCTGCCCTCTGGGCTCCGGCCCGTGCAGGACCCACAGAGGGTGCCGGGGCCAGCACAGAGGGAGGCTGATGTCAGCCTGGACGTTGCTTCTGCTCAGAACTCATTTTTGGAGCAACTGCTCACAGAACCGGGGCTGGGTCGGTGACCGCACCCCAGTACTTCCGAGCCCACGTCCTGCCCCGCTGGGTCGGAAGAGACCGCGCCGTGGTTTGTTGCGATCACTCTTGGGGTGTGAAGCACCATTCGGGACTCTCAGCCCTCCCTAACCGGTCTTCGCAGGTGCTAAAGTCAGAGCAGAAATCTACGAAGCGTTCGAGAACATCTACCCTATTCTAAAAGGCTTCCGGAAGACAACGTAGCGGCGCCCGGCGCTGGCCCCCCACCCGCTTGGTTTTTAGATGGATCAGTTGGTACCTTCGCGGCGGTGCTTCGGCCTGGGTGGAAGGCGGCCTCGGGCAGTCTCAGCGCCGGGGCCGGGCCGCCCGCTGGGCCTCCGAGCTGCGGCTTGGGCAGCGCTGCCCGTTTATTTATGTTTAGGGTCTAAACACTCTGCTGTTGACAAGTTGGTTTAAGGGGCAAAGCTTGTAAGTGTTAAACCACCTCTACAATTGATTGTACTTTTTAATTTCTTCCCCATAAACCACAGTTTTTATATTTCTACCAGAAAAGTAAAACTCTTTTTTAAAAGTGTTGTTTCCAATTTGTAACTCCTCGGGGTCATTTTTGTGCCAGACACATTCCGCCTTTTCAGTGCTGCGGGACAGAATAGATGTCAGCGGACGGCTGTCTGTACATAGTTCCTTCGCCGGCGCGCTCTGTACAATAAATGCTGTTCATAAAAGTGTTGGATTCATGTGATAAATGAGGCCCGGGAGGGTCACGTGACCCTGCCGCTAACGCTGAATTTCACACAGGCGCCACGCACACCGGGCAGTGCTTGCTTCGGTTGGCCGTCCACGTCGTTCTGTGAAATGGATGCGACGTGAACGCCTCATGCTGCTCACACGACAGGGCCGAGCTACCACGTCCCCAGGCCCGCCGCCTGCTGCGCGGAGCCCGCGGGTAGGTTTGTGCTTCCACACGCGCACCTGGACCCCAGCAGGACCAGGGAGGGTGCTCGGCCAGCCCAGGAGACATTTTCCTCAGGAGTATCCGGGACACTGAGTCCTTCGGTTCTGGCGTTTGGGCGTATCTTTTTCACTGTCAAATACTGTCCAGCTGAGGTGTCACCAGAAAGGGACGGTCCTCCCCCCTTTCCTGCTGTTTCCCCAAGTTGACGGCCAGATTCCCGGTCTCACGAGCCTGGGTGTGCGCAAACCCCTCCCCTTGAGGATGCTTTGGTCCATTTTTGGAAAAAATACTAAAGCATCCACTTGCTACCACCACCCAGAACCCTCAGCCACCCTAGAAATCCATTTGGTTTAGCCACAGCCTTACAGTACCCACTGTGTGCTTGTGCGTGCACACACACGTACACACACACACAGCACTAGCTTGACATCACTTCCATCCTCAGGCCTGTTTTCATTCTTAATTTCCTATCTTGTCCTTGTGGAAGGCACTGGGGCTGCTAACTGCTCATACTGTTCTGCTAGTTGCAAACTCAAGTGTTCTGGGTGTTCCCTTCCTGTTTCCTGCAAATCGCTGGCCAAGTCCAGCGGCCTCATGCCTCTGTAGAAACCAGCCCTAAAGGTGCAGGGTGTGGTGGGTTTGAGCACCTGGCTATATCCCGCCTGCCCCACCCCACAGCTGGCATGCCCATGAGGGCAGGTCCCGGGCCAGACAGCTTCACGGTGTTTATAAATGTCTCGACACTTCGAGAGGGAGCGGAGTTCCTCGGTGTATTTATTTTGCTTTGTTATTCTCATGAGCAGTTGTGAGGCGATACTGGGACATTTTCTGTGGCAGTTCAGTCTGCCCTTGGACAGGCCCGGTGAGCGCTCACCAAGTGGGCCCTCCTGACTGCTTAACAGCCCTCGGCAGTCGGGATGCTACTCCACACTGTAGCTTCCGAGAACACACCTGATCGTAAGAAACTTCGTAGTCTCAGACGGGGAAGGCCGCTCCCCAGTTCCCCAGAAGCCATGGCTGCTTACCACAACGCCTGCCCTCTCCTGCCACAACTTTACTGTGACCTCAAGCTGAGACTGTTAGAGCCCCGGCGGCTCAAGACTGCTTCACCTCAAGGGCATCAGCCTAACAGTGCGGCTCCCCAAACATGGCCATTCTGTGCGTGTCTGAGGGTGCGTAAGGGTCACTCCCCCGGTCGACTAACAGGCCCCGATGCAGGCATAAGAAGCAGACAGCGGGGGCAGCAGTTCTCGGGGCGCACCCACAAACCAGGGGGCACGAGGCCATGAACCGACGTCTGCGAAAACGAGCAGGCGCAGGTTTTAAGAAGCGGCTGTCCGCTCATCAGCCCCGGGGGGGGGGCTCACCCCCCCCATGTCTGGAAGCCACCCAGGTCCATGCAGGGGGTGAGAGGTGGCCAAGTGCCCTCGTGACACCCACCAGCCGTGCCACACCCCCCGCGCCAGCCTGCGGGGGCACCAGCAGCCATGGCCAGCATCTGGTCTCAGCCACGTCTCGGGGTTTGCAGGTGTCTGCAGGGTTTAGCTTGGGGGCGGGGGTGGGCGTCCTGCGTGACGGTTTGACTTCATTGGGCAGATGCCCGTGTTTTTACAAAGTGAAGCGACTGTCACACTCGGTCCCAGGCACAGGCGACCACTCACTGCCCGGCTCTGTGCCGCGGCTTTATTCCTGCACACGCGTGTGCGTACAGATCTTTACCACAACACCGGCCAGGGGCGGCACGTTGGCTACCTGGTGTGCGGGCCGAGTGCACCCTCAGACCCAGGGCCCCCCGACGTGGGTGGACACGCCGGGACACCCGCCTGCTCATGTGCGCACTGAGCAGCCCCACACCTGCGCCCAGCGTGCTCCACAGGACAAGTCCCAGACCCGGACCGCAAGCCCCACCGCGCCGGTGTCCCTAAGGCGCAGCCGCCACGTCCTGCTTCCACACAAACTCCTCCGTGTAGCCGGCGCCCAGGCTGCAGCTCTCCGCGCAGGTGAAGACGGCCAGCACGCCCCAGTCCACACTCCTGCCCAGTCTGTCGGCTTTTAGGTAGTAGAGCAACTGAGGCATGACCTGGGAAGAGGACAGCAGGTTAGGTGTGCTCCGGGCAGGCGCGCCAGCGCTCCGGGTGGACACAGGCGGCAGCGGCGGCAGACGTTACGTGACTAACAGTCACCCAGCCCCGAGCTGGGTCTCGACCTGAGTGGGAAGTTCCCAAGAATAAGAGCAGCTCATCCACCCGGCCGTGCCATTAACCGATTATTTTTATTAGTAATATTCACCACTGGGCAGGGCTGAGACGTCTACCTGGGTGACTTCTATTTTGGGTCACCTGCAACTGAACGGCAGGTGCTGCCTCTGAGTGGACAAACACTGACCAGTAGGACTGACCGCGAGGGTAGCTCTGCGAGACTAGGAGTCGGTCACACGGCCCGACGGGGGAAGTGGGGAGGCCTGTTTGCCCGACTAAGGAAGCGCCTGATGCAAGCAGGGCCAGCTCAGCTGGGGCGTCCGCGCCGACACCGCCGGCGCCCAGCAGGTCCAGTCAGCCTGGGGACAGGCTTCGAGCCCACAGCTCAGAAGCAATTCTGCCCAAAACAAGTGGATTCTGACGCTAAAAATTTCTCTAAAAAATTACTTCTTAATGATCACATCCATCTGTGTCCTAATAAATCCACAAACTAATGATAAACTTAAGGGTTCTGAGACACTCCTTCCTTACAAAGTACTCAGGCAAAGAGGAACAAGAAGGGCTGTTACGTAGGTAGCAACAGGCGCCGACAAGACAGTGGGAGGAGGTCTGGACGGTGTGGCCACACTTACACCCTCCCTGCAGTCCGCAAATGGAACGTCTCAAGCCCTGTCAGCTAACACGTGTCAGGGAGAGCAGGCCGCTCAGGGAAGGCAGCAGAAGCCAACTCCACCCCGGAAGGAGCCCAAGGGCGGAACCGGGTCCCCACCGGGCCTCGGACACGCCGCGCCGGCCCTGCACAGCCTGCTGCCCCGGCACCTAGGGCTGGTCTGGGACCTTTCCAGAGCACTGGGCTCCTCCAGTGAGCGAGTGGAGCCGTGACACCTGTGACGGACAGGTGATTTGGTGGTCACGACGCGTCCTGATGGAACAGACGGGAAGAAGGTGCCACCTCAGTGGTTCCACAGAGTGGGCAGGAAGGGCCGGAGGTTACTATTGGTGTTTTCATAATGTTTAAAAACACAAACCATGGCTCTTAAGGTCCTACCTGAAATTCGAATATTCTCCTGGCACCACAGGGGCAATCAGGAATATCCTTTTCTTGAGGGATGTTCTCGCCAGAAATCCAGATGGGGGCGATCCCTCTGCCGTACCTGAGGATCTAAAGCCAAGCAGGACCACGTTCACACCAGCAGCGCCTCACGAGCTGGTGCCGGGGGGCTGTCCGTGGAGGAGCCGATCTGAAGGGCAGCTCCTGAGTGCGCCTCAGTCTCCTCAAAGCGGTTGACTCAGGACATCAAAATCCTACTTCCCAGCTGTCACCGTGACTGGAACCTGAACCCCGTGGGCACAGCGTGAAGGGGCTGAGAACAGCCATTTCCCAAGCGCCGGCTCTGAGTCCAAGGCGCTACCAGACTCTGCTCCCTCTGCACAGCCCCTGGACATTTATTTGACCCAGGGGTGGTTTATGGGCATTTACTGAGGTGTCTGCGTGAGTGAGGTGTGTGATCACGGAGGACAGAGAACACCTGGAATCCCGACCCCGGACTCTTCATGCTGCTGATGCAATTTCAACGCACAAGTTCCTCACGTGACTCAAGGGTAAAAAGCTGAATCGTCCCGACACCGAAGCCCAAGACACTTCACAGAAATTGTCTTTGCGTTAACACGTCATGCTGACTTTCTTAGTCAAAGATCCTTGCTGGGAAAATGGGTGAAAATATCTTTTTATTGCCATGGGTCCCTGAACTTCCCTGTCACAGAAAGGGTCTCCCTCGTCTCCTAACACCGACGCTCTCCTCAGAAGCTGACCCTTGACGACAACGGCCCGGCCCTCATGCCCCTGCAGTGGCGGCTGCGAGGTTAAGGGCCTTTCCGTAGGGACGACCTGTGTGAGACTGAGCTTGCTACAAAGAGTTGCCTCTTCCTAGGAATCACACCCTTAGAACACGGTCTGCAGAGAGCCCAAGAGGAGCTATGAATTCTGATTTACCTGTTCTGGCACGAGGTCTACTTTGGTCTTAAACTTCTGGAAGATCTGATCTTCCCTGGATTCATGCTTTGCCAGGAAATCCAATTCTTCTTCAGGTGCTTCATCTGAAAAGTCATCAACACAACTATCATGGCAACAGGAACAATGCAACCCGACAGTCACACGCGTGGGGATCAGCCAGCTCAGGCAGCCATCCTGGTGTGGCGGGGGCACGAAGGCCAGAGTCCTGTGTCCTTCCCCCACTCGCTGAAGTCTGTGCTTTCGCCCTGACTGGGAAGCGTTACTGACTGCTGGCTCCGGGGGGCCTCTCCTCCAGGCCTCAGCTCAGGACGGAACCCGGAGCTGGGGTCAGAGCCGCACGCACCGCATCACTCCCGACTGAGCACGCCCGTCCCGTGTCCTCCCACCTCTTCCTGTCTCCTTGCTTTCCCCAAATGGTCACTGGCTCAGTCCTCACTTTGCACCGAGGACCTGGCTGCTGGCTCTAGGTCACCGCAGGGAGTGCCCTCACCCTGAGGCACTGCAGGCCTCAATCCTCTGTCACACAGACCCAAAGACAACTGTGACATCCTGAGTATGAACTACAAACAGGAATTGACCTCATCCAAAATTTGATTTTGATTCTCCGATCTTAGTTTTGTGGTGGTGAAGAGCTCAAGCTCTAGAATCAATGAGATGTAAGCTCGAACTCTGGCTCTGAAATTTTAGAATTCTGGTCACATGTGAGACCAAATAAATCTCACCTAGAACCTCAAGCTGCCTCACCAAGTGCGGGGGGTTTCCAATTTATTGTGCTGCTGTCAGGGTTTAAATGGCATCGTGCAAAAACAGCAGCAGCGACAGAGTAAGTGTCGGGCAGGCACCGGCGAGCAGGCGGCCTTGCGGTATCTGGCCAGGGTGCACCACCCCGGGGCAGGAGCAAGTCTGCAGCACCCAGTGTCCACAACTGCGGCCTGCCGCACGGGCCACACGCCACCTCCGCGGGCAGCACTCTGGAACTGGGCGAGCAGCCTCACCCAGGCATCCCCTGGTGACGTCCTGAGGCAAGAGGGGAGGGCATGTTTCCCTTGAGGCGGCCTCCAAAGTCAGTCTCTTCCTCTCAGCTTCTCTCCTCCTGAACACTGAGCCCTTTCCGGCATTATGGTCAGTCCCCTCACAGTTCCCAAACTGCCCTCACCCATGATGCCTGTAATCTCTGCCTCATCTTCATTTTCCACTTCAGGGGCCAGCTCATCTTCTGTTTCTATTACAATTTCATATTCTGGAAAAAGGAAGTTGTGGTCTGGAACTACGTCACCCAAATTTTCTGAAACAAAAAAAGGTAACTGCCATCACTAGTGATCACGAAACACTGAAGACGTTCTAACCGTTTCCTGTTTCTCCAGCACACCTGTGCAGCAAGCTTTCCCTCCTAAATCAGCACATGCTGAGTTGCAGGTCAGAAGTGAAACTCCAGATGGTGGGATCCTGGTTTGGCAGGACCACAGCCCCCGCCCACGAAGATGCTCACATGACCTGCAAGTGGCGTCTTCTCTAACCTCCAGTGCGTAAAATAAACCCAACACCATGACATGGGGCATGAATTTAAAATTAAAAGAAAGAACGACTCACCTGGCTGCGCGCACGCCTGCTTATGGCCCAGCCTCCAGTCCAGCGTCTGGTGCTCCCTGCTGCAGTAATGGGCCTTGTGGCACCTGGAGCAGGTTTTGGGGCCTAAACAGCCGCAGACCCTGCAGAGATGAGCACCGGACTGGAGCTGCAGGCAGGGCGTGTCTCCGGCCTCTGGGGGTGGGTCCTCAGAAGGCGGGTCGTATGAGAAAAAGTCATTTTTCCTGGGTAGCTGATTCCTAAAAACTATTTGAAAATTAAGAGAAACGTTACAAATGTTAAGTAAAACAATGATTCCAAAACTTGAGTCTACCCACAAGACTGAAAAGATACTCATTTCTTAAATAGGAAATTTTGCTGTTGGTGAACCTATTTTCTGGGAAGAAATTTTAAAGAAAGAAAACTTTCACAAACTCGGAAACTACTGTTTTTGAGTTGGTTCAAACTGACCAAATCAATAAAGACTATCAGATCCGGCCACAAAACGGGCCCCCTAGCGGGACCCAAGTGTGTGAAAATGAGCGCCCCGTTTCTCACACCGACGGCCCCCCGAAGGCGCGGGCCTGGGGCTCCGGCAGCACCGCAGCCGCCGGGGTCACGGGGCGTGCGGGCGGACGCGGGGACAGCCGCGCCGGCGCGGGCCATGCGGCGCCCCCCGCGGCCCCGCCCCGGGCCCCCCGGCGGCTCACCGCGCAGGCCGGCGCAGCAGGGCGGCGCGCGGCAGCAGAAGAGGAAGAGGCCGCGGTGGAAAGCGTCGGCGCGGCCGGGCAGCGGCGCGTACAGCTGCAGCAGGAAGGCGAGCGGGCGGCCGCACTGCGCGCAGGACAGCGCCGCGGGCCCCGGCAGCCCCGCCGCGCCCAGCCACGCCGGCCGCCCGCCCACCTTGCTGGGGAACTGCTCGCGGCGCAGCCGCCACGCCGGCGCCGCCCGCGCCAGGCCCAGCTCGGCCGACTCGAGCCGCGCGGCCGCCATAGCGCCCCGGAAGTGGGCGTGCCCGGGGGCGGGGCGGGGGCGCCGTGGCCCGGCCCCGCTGCCAGGACCCGAGCCGCTGTGACGCGGCCCAGGCGCGCCGCCTCGGTCTGTGCGGCCGCTGCCTGGGTGCGGCGCCCGCGGGTCAGGGCGAGAGCGGCGTGGCCCCGCCCCGCCCTGTGACGCCGTGACGCAGCCCAGGCGCGCCGCGTCGCGGTGGGCGTGGCCGCTGGGCGGAGCGGGGCTCGGGCGGGGCGGGGCGGGGGCGGCGCCGGGCGGGGTGCGCGCGGCGGCGTGAGGGGTCCCTGCATCGCAGCGCCCCCTGCGGAGGAGTCTACGGCTGCCCTCAAATAATAGTGGAAATAAAAAAGAAACAACGATGCTTTCAGCAAACAAAATACTCGGAGACCGTAATGTAGTTAAATGATTGACTCGCTCGTTCTAGCTCTTCTTTGCTTGCGGGAAGGGGCATTTCGGGATAGCTCGCGCACGCCATGTGACCATCACGTGGCTATGGAGTGGCCGCAGCATGATCGTTACATGGACACCGCCTGGACACCAGTGACCATTGCGTGGACACTGTGACTTCATGTTGATTCCCAGGGCAGGTTACAGTTCATTAGGCAGCTTCAGGGACAGCGCAGGCGGGGAGTTCAGGAGGTCAAGGAGGTGCCAACCAGACACACTCCAGAGATGAGGTCAGAGGTCCCGGAGGGGTAATGGGCGCAATAAATTTTAGGAGACCTGGGACAGGGGTGGTAAAAAGAGAAACTCTAAGGTGAAAGTTGGGAAAACGGGCACATCTGCCTGGAGGAGTGTGGCCACTGCGGGATGATGAGATTTTAGAATAGAGAAAAAAAAAGGTTTAAATATCCCTAGATACGGGCCCATAGCGGGTCTTTTGACCCTCCTAGGCAATGCTGCCTTGGAGTCTTTGCTTTTTCTTCTTTCTTCTCTAAATAAACTTTTCTCACTTTTTAAAAAAAAGATTTATTTTTGCATACAAGTTGTGGTGCAAGTGAGAGGTGTGGGGCAGTGAGAGGGTTCATCAGAGACAGAGTGGGGACCAGAACAGACAAATCGGCCGAAATACACTGCTGAGGGGAGTAGTAGGTGAGGCAGGAGAGATCTGCTGCGCCATGTGGGAATCTCCCAAGCCAGGCCTCGAACTCGTGCTGCAGCCACCCACAGCTCCACAGCGCTGCGTTTAACCCGTTGCACCACCAGGGAGGCCCTTTTCTCAACTTCTTAAATAAAGTGCCGCGCCTTGACTCCCTTAGGATTTGCTTGACAAGGTCGCAACCAGGGTCGAAGTCGGGTGCGAAATCTCTGCCCATAAGAAAATTAAACATAACATTTTGTAGGTAAAATAATAAAAAGTCTCCTTTTTCTGTAAGAACTATGATTAGGTTTCTCTAGTGTGCCTGCATGCATGTAGCCCTTCCCTCATTGTCTAAAGCCCCATGAATGGGCCCAGGTGCTGAGCTGCTCCTTTGGTAAGAATGCATTCTTGCCCAGTTAGGAGTTAATGATCAATACTAAAGAACATTTACTTCCCTTCCATACATTCTCCGATTTGCCTCAAGGAGTCAGCACAAGATGATTTCTTAGATTAACTACTTTAGGAAGCCTTCCTCAAACAGGATGTGGTATTTCTGTTCCTGTATGTTTTAAGCTAAAAAGTTTCAATCTACTAACCAGGATAATCAAAGCAGGACTACCTATGGAGGAGTTAAACAATCAGCCTGTCTCCAGTTAATTGACCATGGTCCACACACAAGTAGCTTCCTTTCCTTTAACCATTAAATCTAAGCAAATGCAGGACTGCTCTCGTTAATGGTAAAAATGTCCCTGCTCTAAGACCACCACTCAGAATAAAGTCCAACTGCTTCCTTTACCCTAAGAAAGTTAAGACAAAATGGCTTCTCAGAGTAAATATCCAGCATCCCCTATAGTCTCCAGTTGGTCAAACATCAGTCATAAAACATCTTAACTTCAGAGAAGTTAATCATTATAGACTTCAAACTTCAAACAGGTAAAACTATCTCCTAGATGTCCTGTTTCTTTTGAAACTAGTAATTGATCACTGTCTGTTTAGAATATACACACTTAAGCTATGTAATCTATTATTGTCTGTTACAAATGTACTTGCTTGCTAATTTTTAATATAAAAATCCTGCTTTCTGGGCAATAAAGCAGAGAGGCCTTGATTACTCCCTGGTGTGTACTGTCTCTCACCACTCCCTCCTCTCTTCTCCTCATAACGCGCCGACACTTTCCATACCCTCCCCGGGACCTGAGAAACATCGGTCAGAGCTGGCCTCCGACAATAAAGGGTGCATCTCTCTGCTCACTTGTATAAAAAGACTGCGAATTCCTTTTTATGGCTTCGTGGGAAAAGAACATGTGGTGATTCAAGTGTTAAATTAACAGCACACAGCGGCTTCAACGTGACCAATTGTGGATGTCAAATGGGTATCAAACAGGTTCCGATGAGTTAAAACTGGTTCTAATTGAATAAAACTGATTCAAATGTATCTTGACCAGATATAAAAGGTTCTGACCAGTTCTGACCTGTTCTTACTGGAGGAAACTGGCTCAAACATGTTTCTGACCAATAAAAACTGGTTCCAACCTGTTCTGACTGGTTCAAATCAGCCCTGACTAGTTCAAACCATTTTGGCACGATAAAACTACTTCAAACTGGTTCAGACCAAATGAATGCGGTTCAAGCCGGTTCTGAACAATTCTGAATATCCAATTTCTGAACAATTCTGAATATGTTCAGTTTCATATGGGAAGAAACTGGTTCGAGGGTCAAAACAGCTCTGACCAGTAAAAACAGCTTGCAACAGGTTCACATGAGAGCTGACTGAATAAAACCAGTTCAAACTGGTTTTGACCAGTTCAAATTGATTCAAACCAGTTCTGACCAGTTAAAACTAGTTCAGAACGATTCCAGTCAGTTCTCAAACGCGTAAGACTTGTTAAAACCAGTTCTGACTCCCTAAAACCAGTTCTTTCAGGTTCTGAATGGTTGTGACTAGTTCAAACCAGTTATGACTGTTTCTGATCGATTCAAACTGGTTCTGACCAGCAAAAATGACTTTAAACAGGTTCTGACTGATTCAAACTGGACTGAACAGATAAAAGTGGTTCAAATGGTTCTAGTCTATTCTGACCAGTTCAAACTGTTTGGGGCGGCTCTGAATGAATAAAACAATTTTAAGCCACATCAGAGAGGATGAAACCAGTTCAAATGCATTATGGCCAGTTATGACCAGTTCAAATCAGATCTGGAGGTTTCAGGCCACATGAAACAAGTTCAAATTGGTTCTGAGTGGACACCATGTGACCACCACATGGACACCTGCCGCGAGCAAGCAGCAAGCGTCAGCCAAGTGTTGGATCTCAGAGAATGTTATTTTACCGAGGACGATGGGGCGCGGGACGCGGGGCGCGGGCACAGGCGCCCCAGTCCAGGCTGCAAATCTCGGGAAGTGGCGGCCGAGATCCCGCGGCCCTCGCCGCCCGGCGTCGGGGCTGGCCCAGGTGGCCGCGCTCGGCCTGGGGCGAGCCACTGGGGTGCCTGCGGGGTCTCGGCCGCGGTCTCCCGAGTCCTGCCGGAATCCCCCGGAGCCGGCCGAAGTCGTCCCCCGAAGCCTCATGCTCCGCGGGTAGTGGAGCCCCGCGCTGAGACCCCCCACCGGCGTGACCCTGGGGCCGGCTGGGGTGCCCTCCCGGCGGACGTCCCGGCGGCCCGCCGGACCCGTCTGTGACCTGTCCCTCGGCGGCGGCCACAGTCCCGCGGCCCTGCGCGTCCGCCGTGCGCTGCGCGTGACCGTGCGCACAGGAGCACAGCGGGACCGCGGGCGTGCCTGCACATCTGCGCCTGCGCACCTCTGGCTCCCCAGATCCACGGCCGGCAGTCAAACATGCGTACGTGTGTCTGGGGAGGAAGTGTCCTGCAAAAGCAGCGCAGACACCCGTTGGCTCAGGTCGCCATCTGGAGGGGGACTCCTGGAGCAGGAGCCAGGCCAGAGCCGATGGTGCCCGCTCCGCGGTGTGTGGACTGGACACTGTGCAGAGCAGCGGAGGGAGGAGACGCGAGACCCCGTGTGAGACAGGAGCCCTCAGCGGTGTCTGCTCACAGCGCAGATGGCACAGAAGTTGCTCTCGGGTCAGCCCCGGTGGTGAGGACTGGGGGGGAGCAGAGAAGGGGCCGCAGTCATCCGCACCGTGTGTCGTGTGTGTCAGTCCCGCCGCATCACAGCGTTCTGGAGATCCAAGGTGAGAGGGAGGCAGGTATCCTCTGCTGCTCCCGAACTGTGTCCATCTAAAAATGGTAAGATAGGGCCTCCCTGGTGGCGCAGCGGGCTAAGCGCAGCACTGTGAAGCTGTCCAGAGCCACTGCAGCACCAGCTCGATACCTGGCCAGGGAGATTCCCACAGGGCGCGGCAGACCTCCCCCGCCTCGCCCGCTGCTCCCCGCAGCAGTGTATTTCAGTCGATCTGCCTGTTCTGCTCCCCACTCTGTCTCTGGTGAGCCCTCTCAACACCCCCCCCACACTTCTGGCCTGCACCCCAGCTTAGATGCATAAGTCTTAAAAAATATAGTAAAATAAATGCTGAAGGCTCAAGTGTCCCAAAAGCCTAGGAGATATTTGTGAGGATGTCAATTTTATATGGTTTGTGTGCATTTAATGTTCAAAATTGCTAAAAATGTATTGATCTTTAGACTATAGTATTTGTTGTCATCATTGCTAGGTTGAAAATGACCTTGTAAAAAAATGAAGGCAGAGATACACTTCCCAAAAGGCGTCTGCAGTGTGTTAGTTACTTCCTTTCATCGACAGTCACATACAGTCATTTAAAGTGTCCTTTTTAGATTTTATGCGTGTAAGAAATGCGGTCTGGGCCAGAAGTGTGGGGTTGAGAGGATCCACCAGAGGCAGAGCGGGGAGCAGAACAGCAGAAACACTGCTGAGGGGACAGCGGGAGACAGGAGGGGTCTGCCGCCCCATGCGGGTCAGCTCCCTGCCTGGGAATCGAACCTGTGCCGCAGTGGCTGGCGACAGCTTGATAACGCGGAGACTTCAACTCCTGTGCCACCAGGGAGGCCCTAAAGTGTCCTTTTTTCAACAAAAAATAAAATCCCTTTTTCAAAAAAGAAATTTAAATATTGTTGGCATTCTTTTGGTTTCCTGAATGCCTCTGGCTATTCCCAGTGGGTTTTTCTTTCTTTCTTCCTTTTCCTTGAGTCTTAGTGCCCATTTCAGTTATGATGCTTCTGACCTTGTGTGATTTTCAAGCTTGCCCAGAAATAACTCACTGTCAAACTAACAGAAAAGAATCAATATATATTTTGATGCCACCTATTGTCTACTATGGAATCTCTGCTGAAATAATCAGGTGTTCAGTTACAGGATGAAACAGAAAATGAAAGTATTCTGTTTGGCAGAACCCTGGATTTTCATTTTGATGTGTGACAAGTTGACTTGGAACACAAGAATTTCATTCTATTCTGTTCTGCATTTCTTTTTGTAAAGGCGATTAACTAATCACAGGAAGGTTTTATCAGTTATTGCAAATTTTGTTTTATGAAATGTTATTGCTCCATTCAAAACTGTCTTTTTCTTCCCATAGGTATGTGCATCTTTCAGAACTCTTGTATTTAAAAACAGGAAGGGCCTGGACTTTGAATTAGTGTCTTATTCTTTTCACTCTTTTTTATTTTTAACTAAAGCTATATGAAGCTTGTTAATTAAAGACAATAAATATTTTAAAAATTAAAAAGAGCAAAATGTGTTTATTTGGACTTAAAAATGAGGAGAATCCTCAGTTCGGGCTAAAAATTGAAACCCCCTTGATGGAATTTAGGTGTTGGGCTTCAGTTTGGGGGGGTCTTGGGTCCCTCTGACCAAGAATTCAACAGATGTTCCCTTTCATCAGCACACAGCAAGTTTATTGAGGAAAGGAGAGGAGAACCGGATAGAGAGACACAGAGAGACCGTCTGAAAGAACTCATAAGTCTCATAGTGCTGACACTTAACCCATTGTGCCACCAGAGGGGCCCACAATAGAATTCTTAAGGCTTTAAAAAAAATTCTATGGTTACTGTTCACCAGTCAAGGAGCAGAGAGATAATTGCACCAATGATTTTTCATTAGCTTTGGTTGACTGAAACTAAAAGGGAGTGTGTACATTACAGAAAATTTGAACAGTAGGATAGAATAAAATGACCAACAGTGAACTATGAGTTTTCATGAAAACATACATACTTTTATGAGTTAGCTTACTTTCTTCCTCGTAATTTCAGTATTTTTAATTGTGAAATATAATACCTGTGTGTAATGGCAGATAGTAAAAACACAGAATTTGAGAATTACAAAACGAACCCCATTAACTGGGTGAAGAAACAAGACCACACTGTATCGTAATCTTCCTCCCTGAGTAAGCACAGATATGTGACTGGCACTAATTATTTGCCTTGCTCTTCATGACAATTCATCACCTCATTGCATATCACTAAATATATACTTAACACCTGATTTTAATTTTGTGTGGTTTTTAAAATTTAAATTAATCATATGATGTTCGTTTTATATCTTGACTCTTTCACTCAATAATATGTAGGCAAGATGATCCACGTATTGGATGTAGCTAGAGACTCAGAACTTTCACAGCTGTATAATATTCCACTTAATGCCAAGTAACTTCTTCATTCTGTTCTACATGCACAGTATATGATTTCATAAATATTTTCTATGCCTGCTGGAATAACACTGTATTTACAATTTTATATCTGTCCTCCTTCATTTATCATTCTAACATATGTATTTTTCTTTTTAAAAAGATTTATTTATTTATGCATGTAAGACGTGGGGTGTAGGCCAGAGATACAGGGTGTGTGTGAGAGGACTCCCCAGAGACAGTGGGGAGCAGAACAGGCGGAGCCACTGAGACACACAGCTGAGGGGGCAGCCGGAGGCAGGAGAGGCTGCTGCGCCCTGTGGGGCGCTCCCCGGCCGGGGATCGAACTCGTGCTGCGGCGGCTGCGACAGCTCCCCAGTGCTGAGACTTCGTCCACGGCACCACCAGGGAGCGCCCCAGCTTATGTATTTTTCGAGTCATTGAAAACGATCAGAATTGTTTTAATTGCTGTATTTCTTTTATGTATATAATGTATATATTTGACTGTTTCCTGGGGTTTCATCTAGATCGGTTCCAAGTATTTGTTACTACGGCAAAGTGTGGGCAGCGTTTTTACAAACAGACTTGTGCTCAAAGCTTTTCCTTAGGTCATTTCCCAAAAGCTGAGTCGCTGTTCGCTAAATGCGCATGCGCGTTCTGACTTCGCAGCTCCCCACAGAGGGCGGCTCCGACTTATTCTTTCCTCGCGTGACGAGAATCCCCGTTTCAGCCGGTCACCGCCGCCATTTCGCGCGTCCCGTCTTCAAGGCTCTGACCCAACGCGGCCCCCCCGCCCCCCGCGTGCGGCCTCGCAGGACGCGCCCAGCGCTCCGTGACGCTCCGCGGCTGCCGGCTCCCGAGACGCGACTGGGCCGCGCTCCGCCTCCCCGCGCCCCGCCCGCCGCGGCCCCTCCCGGCAGTTATTCCAGCTGCGGCCGCGGCGCCCTCCGAGCCGCCAGGGGGCGCGCTCCGCTCCTCGCGGGCCTGGTTGGCCCCTGAGCTGCTCCTTCCGCGGCGCTTTTCCGCCGCCCTTCGCGTTACGTCAGGTAACGCTACGCTGACGCGACGTCACGCTGCGCTGACGCCAGAGAGGCCGCGGGAGCGGAAGTCGAAGGGGAGGCGGAAGCGAGGAGCGCCCGCCCCGGCGGCGCGGGACCCACAGGGGCGAGGAAGGAGAAGCCCCGGGGGGGCGAAGGTCAGGCTGGGAGGGCGCGCGCCGCCTGGTGGCGCGGCGGGGAAGCGCGGCCGCGGGAACGGCGCGGAGGGCGGGCGGGACGCCCCTTCTCTCTCTCTCTCTCTCTCTCTCTCTCTCTCTCTCTCTCGCCGTGGGGCGGCGGCGGGAGCGCGGGGTCCTCTGCAGTCGCGGGTGAATCACCCGGAGTGTGTGTTCAGAGCTCATGGACGCGATGCACCGTTTTAATGGCTTCCGGAAATTTTAGGTTAATAGTATTTCAGATATGTAGGGTATTTCCTCCGGTTCGGTTTTATTTTTTAAACCTCAGCTGCAGCAGGACGGGCGGGCGCGGCCCGGTGACAGCGTCCGTGGCTTTCCGCTCGCTGCCCCTGCCCCTGCAGCCCCGCCCCCGCCCCC
>PVIJ01008609.1:0-23282 GCA_004024925.1 Scalopus aquaticus
TGTGTTTGATGTGATTTAGGTGGCATCTGGCAGCCACTGCTCTGACTCATCAGTTTGGGGAAGGGAGGAGAGATGCTCCCAGTTTTCTGCACCCACATCCTACAAGTCTCCCAAGCAGACTTACCTAACGCAGCCGGGGTGGGGGTGGGGGGGGCACAGAGGCCTCTGCTTGCTGAGAAGCTGGTTCTCAAATGAAAGAAACATTAGCACCATCACTTTGCTTTGATCCAGGGGTGTCTGTCCTGAATGTGTCCCATCCTCTCTTACTGAGTAACATAACTCAGGGAAGGCAGGAGATGAGCTGCGAGGTGCGCTCAGGAGGGACTGAAGTTGGGGCTGAATGGACGCGCCCCTGGAGGAGAGCGTCCTGCAGGTGGTATCAGAGAGGGCAGAGAGTTCCTCAAGGCTGCGCCTTTTCTTGGGACACAGGATGACGGACCTCAGCTGAACAATAGATTTAGGTAGTTTGAGGCTGATCACAAGTGCCTCCGAACTGAGGAGCTCACAAATCAGATCCTGGAGGATGTGTGAAGAGCAAGGTCACACCTGGCAAAGGTGAATCCTGCCAATGGACTAGACTTTCAACATCCATTCTCATCCTCCCTCTGTCTCCAACCAGCTGTGTGACCTCTGAGCCTTATTTTCTCCAACTGTGAAAGAGCAATGCTAGGAATCGTGGCCATATCTGTTTTACAGAACTATTGAGAGACTCAACTGAGACGACATACTGTGAAACACTTGGTAGATTCCAAAGTGCTATAGAAATGCTAATTATTATTAAGTGTGATTTTATTACAGCTGGGACCAAATGCTTTCTGGAACACATTTGTAACTGTTTACTGAAAGCCTTGGGAGGGAGGGGGGAATTCCCTTAGTGAAAAAGTGCTTCGGATCAAGTGTTGCTGGAAACCCCATGGAGAGGATCCCCCCCCCCCACGCCCCAGCAGGCCCACCGTGTGGTGGAGCAGGTACCTGCGGAGAAGAGCCCCTCCCTCCTGCTCCTCCCAGAGCACAGACGCCACCAGCCAAGTCACGCACCTGCGAAGGGCACTGGAGGAGCAGAGAACCCAACAGCCACGACTCTGGGCCCTGGGTTCTCCACCCAGGGAGGCACAACTATTTCTTGTGTGGAGACTGGGCATGTTCTTCAGAGCCTTGGAGCCTTTACTTAAAATAATAACAGTTCCTTTTTATGGCCATGTGCCATACAAGTGCCAGACAAAGCATTAAGCATTGATCTCATCTAACTCAGCCATTCCTGGAGACACCCGATGTATAGATGGGGAAGTAGAGGCGACAGAGTTTAAGGGATGTGTCTAAAGTCACACAGGAAGTGAGTAGAAGAGCCAGGATTAAAAGTCTGTCCAGGTATGGGAGGACACACAGTCGCTCAGATCTTTCTGCATAGCTGTTGCACTAGTATAACAGCAACCCTCACACGTAAACGGCATGTCGTTGTTTCCAAAGGTTAGGTAGTGTTTAAGAAAACAAGCTCTTGAGTGAGCCTGCCTGGGTCCCAATCGTGCTCGAAGATAAATGCTCTGGGACAGACCCTCATCTGTACAAAGGTGTCACTGACACAACCATGAGGGTTCCTGTGAGAGTTCTGGGAGATGAAGCACTTAAAGTCCTTAGCATACAGTAGGTGCTCATTAAAGGCTCCCTTTACATTAGTTTCCCATCTCTTCTGGCTTTCTTTAATATTCCTCTCCTTGACCAGTTCTAGGGTTAAAATACATTCCATCGTCTAGGGTTCCCCAGGAGGCAGCTTGGGGAGACCAAGGAGCTGGGGCTGCATGTACCGCACTAGCTCTATCACAGAGCAGCTCTGCTATTGTCTGTCTGCATTTTGGAATTCTGCAAAGATGCTGTTTAAAGTGAGGGGTTTCCTACTTAATTTCTGGGAAACGTATAGATGAAAGAAATGTGAACACCCTGATATTCAACCCTAACCTTTGCACATTCTCCATTTCTCACACAACTGTCTAACTACAGCCTCGAGAGGTAAGGCAGTAGGGAAGGGCAGTCTCTGGACAATGGTTTCGCACGGATCTTCACCTTCTCCTCCTCTGGATCAGTGTGGGCATCAAAGCCTCCTGGTGAGCATGTTAAAAGAACCAAATGTAGGCCCCGATGCAGAAGTTGTGGACTAGGTGCAATTTAACAAACTCCTCAGGGGGGGAAAGCCATATAAGGCGGTCTGTGCCACCCTTTAGAAACACTAAGACACAAGAGGGTAGAGGAGTACTTCTCTTTCAAGCATTTTTTGAACTTAATAAAGTTTAGTGAACACTGTTCAAGGGAAATCTATGAGGGATCCCCATATGTACAATATTAAAGTGGAGCCATTTGGGTAGAGGGGACTTTCTGGACAACTGAGATGGGCGTGATCTTTTCCTGAGAGCCCACAGCGCCTCCTTGTGGACAGTCGGCTCAAAGAGCAAGGTTCTCACTGGGTTGGAGGACTTGCATCATCTGTTGATGCCCCCAGGAGTCTATGCCAAACTGCTGGCACCAGGTAGGCCTGAGCCTGATTCCTTAGCTGTCTCTCTGACATCCCATGAGCTTGGTCTACATTCAGGTTGTGACCTTCCTAAAATACCCTCCCCTCTACAATTAGTCTCATTCCTCCTCCATTATCCTACTTGTCACTCCAGAGAACCTTCTGAAACAGCATCACCTCCAGTTCTTAAGGAACAAACGTTATGTGTAATGAAATCCTGCTTGATCTGGATATTTATCTGTTTCTAGGACTCATGATTCTTTGTCCAAATAAACCCAAGTTACACTATTAGCTCCTTGAGGCCAGAAGTCCTCTTCTCCCCTCATTGTGTTCCTGATCCAGCGTTTGGCACATGTAAGCCCCTAACACCCCCTCAGTGAGTGAATGAATCAATGACTCCACAGTTCCTTCCCTCTTTCATGACCCCTCCAAAAACAGAATACAGCTAACATTCTGCAACCAGTTTTTAAGTTCTCCTTGTTTCAGTTATTTTGGGCAAAGTTTAAAAATATTGCATTTTAGTATTTAAAATGATATTTCAATTCTGAACTTTTGGGGATACAAGACCAGAAAACATAATCTGTACATTTTCTTTTTAAAATCTAAAGCCCACCTAGCCTCATGCAGGAAAATAGGGCTAATTCTCTTTGTAGGTATTCAGTATATCGTTATTAATTCTACTGAATGGTTTTATTATTCCTGTTTTCTTATGCTCATTTCATTTCTACATTACATGAACTTATCGATATTATCTGCTGAGGCTATGAATTAAAAAGTTCCCTACTGATTTCTGGGGCTCAATTATCTTCACCTTTCACTTGTGTGTTTTTACTTTCAACTCTTGTTTTATAAATTATTCAAATATTTTATTACGTTATCTTCCTTACACAATTATAAAATGAACTTTCCTCTCATTCAAGGCTATTTGCTTTGCATTCCTTCCTGTTCAGTACTACTATCCATGCTTTCTTGAATCCTTTTTGTGGTCCACATACATTTAACAAACTTAATTTGCTTCTGTGTCTATTTTTCCTTTATAGTTTCCTGATAAAACAATGCACTGCTGATTTCGGCTTTGAAGAGGACCTGAAACACTGAATTTATCAGGCTGTGTATGCTGTGTCATTAATCATGAGCTATTTTCTTTTATTGGCCTATTTTATGCTTTCTGGGCTCTTCTGTTGTTATTGCATGAACTATTCTGCTTTCTCCTACCTTTCAATAAATTTAAAAGATAAACATGTCCTATTTTCAATTCTATTAGTAGTCAGTAAAACCAACTTAAAAACCAAGTCTCCTCTGGTCCTATTTAGTTTTGTAAAAAATCTCTGTGGGTGCCTTGTCAAAAGTCTCACTCTACAGACAGTCATCCCTCCTGGGGGAAAAAGATGGGGTCTGACTGTTTCTACTTATGTTCATATGCTTCTGAAAGACTTGGGAAGGCCAAACCCAATGCTCTTGTGAGATCAGAATACCTGCTCCAAATACAGTGTCAGGAGGGGTTGGGGACCTGCCCCTTCATCGCCCCTGGCCACTCACCCAATACCTTGTACTGCTGAGCATTTTGAGCTCTGTGTTGGCAGCTAAGTGTGCTCAGAGGCCCTCCCCCTGGATTTCTGACACATATTTCCATGACTACGGAGCACTACTAGAATCAGGGGTGAGGCAGAGTTCAGCGATGGGCTGTGGGATGCGTGGCTTTCCAGGCCGGTGCTGAGAGCTGCTAACCTGAGCTCAGGTTGCTAGGGTGTCAGGTGATTCAGCAGCGAGTGAGCAGCCCACCCACGGAGGTGGCCCAGGCTCCAGGTTGGCCCTCGGGGTTTCTTACCTCGAACTGGATCAGCACTGTCCCACTTTCGAGACCCTTCTTTAGCTGTTCCATGGAACCCTCCAAAGTGTCCCCGCCCTCTGGACACATGGGGAAAATGGCTTCTGGGAAAAGCTGGTTGAGTTCATCTTCAGATTTGATCTCAGCGAATGAGTGGACAGCTGTGGCGGAGAAGAAAGAGCTTGTGTAGCAACACTCGGGCTGATGCGCTCCCCTCAAACAATTACACTTATGACACCTGAATGCAGATGGTTTCAAACATCTTATTAAATGATTAAGCACATGGGAATCACTTTCACCAAAGACACTACTTCTTGTTGAATGATTCAATATGTGCTAATTATACAAAATGACACACTAATCTTTCTGGTTAGTTTTAAATGATGGTGTTTTGTACTCAGAGGCTTTTGCCAAAGGTAAGAGAAAGGGAGAGAATAGTTTTAGAGAAGACATGTCTTCTCCTTTGCTTTCTCGGACTGAGTTATTCTCCCACCCACCCCCTTCTCAGGGCCTGTCCTTCCGCTCCCTTGAAACAGTCACTATCCCAGGCGCTGGCTGGTCCCCGGAACACCACCGTCCCACAGAGCTCAATCTCTAAGCCAAGGCAGTTTTCATATGAGGGGCTCCCAAGTAAACATCTCTAGTCCTAGTACCCCGTGTGTACTTCAGTCCCACTTCTTCAGCACAGACCCCTTCACATCAGACTCAGAAGAGGGAAAAACAAACCTTGGGCGCCCCCTCCCCCCACTCGGAGAACAGCCCCTGAGTCTCACCTGCTCTGTCTACCATCACATCCTTTTCCAATCTCCCCAAATGGAACTGAATATCCCTGAGTTTTCCCCTTCCACTCCCTTATTCAAAAGTCTACAATGGCTCCCTAGTGCCTTCAAGATAACAGGAAAGAATGAAACTAAGAACTTTTGCACATAGGGGAACTGAGCCCTAATTCTCAGTCGTCTTATCCCCATTTTACTGATGAGGAAACTGACTCAGACAGAAGCAAATAAGTTGTCCACAGTGACCCAGCCTCTCGGAGAATGTACACATGGGGTACATCCGTCTGACCCCGAGGACCACATTCTCTTCACGGACTGCGGACCTGGCTATTTTTGGGACTTCTGCCATACAGTCTACTTCCTATGCCCGTGTTCACTAATTTTTTCTTAAATATTTATTTTTTAAGCAAACCTACTAGCATCACGGCCACAGAAAACCATTGGTACTGCTCCTTCTAGGTCAAATATCTATAAACATGCTTCCTTCACTTCACACAGGTGCCAACCCCTGGGCAGGTAGCGGATGGCCCTGCTACCGTGGCCGTGAGGACCAGTGAGCCTGGGCGTGTAGAGCGAGGGACATGCCGGCTCCCGATTGCCAGATTCCTTTGGCCCCCGTTATCTTGAGGACCAGTCACACGCAGCAGGGAGACTTAATCAAGCACTTTGTGACTTGGCTTCCCCTTCCTCACTTGGACATAGTCATGCTAACCTTACGAGAACACCCCGAGAATGGAAGCAGGTAAAGCAATTAGCACAGGGCAAGGTACGTCAAGGCTGCTGCCAAGACACCGGCCACTAGCTCTACTGAATGCCTACTGTGTGCTAAATCTGGTAGGGACGGGAGTTGGGCAGGAATCTGGAGGGCCCTGTAAGGCCAGCAGCAGAGGGGCTGAGAGCAGCACGGGCTGGTCCTGGGCGAGGAGGTTTAGTGAGAACAGAGGGAAGGCGGGTGTGAGTGTGGGGTTGTGTCTACGGGGTGGGGCCAGAACACAGGCTTTGAGTCAGAGAAGCTGAGAAGGAAGATCAAGGTCTCAGCTTATTTTATAACCAGAGCAATAATAGTAATGGCAGAGAAGGGCCTTCCTTCAATTGCTGACCCGCACTACATGCTTTCCAGTGAGTCCTTAAATCTTCACGAGAATCCAGAGGTTAGGATTACTGTTATCCTTGCTTTACACTGAGGAAACCGCAACACAGCCTGGATAAGAAACTTACTCCCGGTGCCTCAACTGGTGGGAGTGGACTCGGAACCCCTGAGGCAGCCAGGTTCCTGATTCCGCTGCAAAACTCAGTGCACATGAATAAATTACAGCCTGATCCTCTGAGAAGGGGCCGCAGATGCCAGTGTCTGCAGGGCCAGGCGGCTAAGAGGGCCATGAGATGTGGCCTTGAGTTGGGCCTGGGCGGCTCAAGGCTCAGGCCCACCTAAAGGGGTGGGTGGGCACTGTCTACTGGCAGAAGACCAGCCAGGAGGGGCCAGGCCCCATGAGGGCAGGGCTTCAAGTTTTTCAAGTAAGAAGTCAGACAAACAAGGTCATGCAAAAATTCCGGGGCTACAAGCTCCACGTTTCCAAAGCCACGGAATGGGCCAGAACAGGCCCTGCTATGCCAGGGCAGCGTCCTGCAGCTCCCACCTTTCCTCCGGATCACCAGGGCCAGCTCCCGAGTGTGGGACTCCCGGCTGGCTTTGATGAACATCACCACTTGGTCATGGGTGTGTTCAGAGATATCCCGGCCATTGATCAACACGATTTGATCCCCTTCGTTCAGCTTAGGAATGCAGGTGTCCGCCTGGGGGGAGAGGAGAGCGAGTTTCTTGGGTTACCATAACAGAAGGGCAGAAGCAGAGGCCGCTGACTGAGCCCAGACGCAGAGAAAGGCCAGACTGAGTTCTCATTTCCTCCCCAGGGATCGAGTTCTCATTTCCTCCCCCGGGATCGCTGTCATTATTTTCACACCCGCTGCTATGTTGACAGGTAAGCGGGTTCTGGACTGTAAAGAAGTACTGCCCAGAGCTAAATTATGGAGCATTTCAGAGCAAGGCAAGGAAAATGATCGAAGCCACTTCTCTAAGGTGGGCAGCCTTCTCTTCTTACCATGACCATCTTCTGTTTTCTAGACATGCTGTTAGAAAATGATGCAATCCTCTTAAAAAGTGAGCATTTTTCTTCCTTATAATGAAGATAGCTTTTGTCAGCTTAACCCCAAAGGCAACAGAGGAGCACTGACTGCAGGGGTGAAAGCCTTCTCAATTCAAAGAGGCCACAGCAGCAAGAAAATGCCGACCACAAGCTGAAGGGCTACTTAAGAGGAAAACCCCCAAACGGGGCTTTCTTAAGGGGCAGAGTGACTTTGATAATCCACTGCATTAAAGAAGCAAATGATCTCCCAGGAGGCCTACATGGAAGGTGAAGGTGGGGGTACAGCGGTGGGAAGGGGGCACAGGGGCCATGTATCCAATGTGGGCAGAACAGCCAAGTCTGTGCCTCAGTTTCCCTCTCTTGAGCATCAGAATGCACACAAAGCACTGGGGAGCTTGCTAATCTGCAGCTCCGGTGCCCCTGCACCAGAGGGTCTGCATTGCCCAGGCGTGGCTGGTGCAGCAGCTGCAGGCTGACGTGGATGGCAAGGCGCTAGAGAGCAGGGCTTTTTCTTTCTCTCTGCACATGTTTATACTCAGACATTCTCTGCTACTGGCAAAGAAGAAACAGCGCACGGGATACAGTGACAGATGCAGGGGAGACACGCCTGGGAGGCATGGAGCGTGGGTACTCACAGGCGACTCAGGGTTTATCCTTGACACCACGAGAGGCATCTTTTGATCCACTCCTCCCTGGAAACATGTTAAATCAAAAAAAATTCATTCAAACAGTTCATAGCCACGACGAACGTGCAGAGCTGTCAGCACGGGAGAGCGCGGAGCCTGCTCTAATCCCAGGGGTTAGCGCCCTGCCAGAATCGGCACGAGGCGCTGAGCCCTCTGGTGTCGTGGGCTAAGACTGCTCAGCTGCTACCCCACCTCCCATCAACTGAAGATACATCTGGAGGAAGCGAGCTTTTGAAAAATGCGAAGACCCCCAGGAAAAGAACTCCAAAAGCACTGCTTATTGATAAATGCTGCTGAAAGGGAGTTTTCGGTGGAGAGGAGTCTAGGAAAGGGCCCCTGACTGTGAAAGATGGTCCTGGCGGGCTACTGGGGTGGGGACAGGAAGGCAGGATGGCCGCAGGGTGGGCAGCCAAGACCACTGGCCTTTGCCTTGCTCTAGAGCAGGGGTTGACAAACTTTTCCTGCAAAGGGTCAGAGAACGAATATTTTTGGCTTTGAAGGGCTCTGCTGCCTTCACTCTGTCATCCGCACCCCAGAGCAGCCAATAAGCATTTGTTAGTGAATGGGGGCAGCTGTGCTTCCAATAAAACTTTATTTATAAAACCAGATGGGAACAGGCCCCTGGACCATACTTTGCATACTTTTGAGGCAGAGCCACTTGAAACTTTTCTTTTGTCAGCTTTAGAATGCTGAGGAGTTCTCTTTATAACCACAGTTCAGGAGGCAGAGTTGCTTGCCAACTGTGTGCCTGTATTTCTGAGCCTTGGTCAATGCATCTATAAAATGGATTTAAAAACACCAGCCTCACCACTCAGAAGAACTCAATAAGGTGGCACTATTATGTGCAGAGCAAACACCAAGCACAGAGCAGGCTCTCAGAATGAGGCAGATGATAAGGCCACAAAAAAACTCCCAATTCTGAAGGCTGAGCCAATTTTCTTACACAGCCTTAGGTTTGCGGCATATTTTTAATGGAAATTAAAAATTCCTCTAAAGATTGTTTCAGAGCATTAAAACTCCCTTATAATTACACAAAACATACCTTAAGATTAAATCCAAATTTTCCATCTTCATCTGGCGTGATACGGATTAAGATTAAGTAGCCATCACCATTATCATTCTGGAAAATGTTAGAAAAGTGGTTCATTACTTTACTTCTCCACCCAGGGGCTGGTGCTATTTTCCCTGGGTCATACTACTTAGCTGCCACGAAGTGGGCACGGAGAAGCCTGGCAGGTCACCTGGCCACCTCTGCACCCCAGGACCTGCCACTGACCTTGTCGCAGTAGTACTGGCTGGAGTCCTCGGTGGAGCCCCCTTTGGTCACCCTGTGGAAGTCCTCTAAGAACTGCTGATCGACGCCATCTGGCGAGCAGGAGCCTGGAGCATTTGAAGATGGAGACACAGAACTGGATGACTTCTGGGTCAGGTAGCTCTGTGCTGGATTGCTCTCGGATATACTCCTTCATCATGGGGAAGGAGGAGATATTTTAATAACTGGATTAATATCTTATCAGAGTAAACATTACTGACTACTGGGGCCTGGTCACAAGTCCCTGGAACTCAGAAGAGTTTCAAAGGTCAACCCCCAGGCTCTGGTGCACCCAGAGGTCACTGGCCACTTGACCCCATCTGGCCTAAATATTATCACCTTTAGCTTTGGGGAGGAGGGGGTGGAGGGCAGGGTGATAGAGGAGCTGCCCAAAGCTCTGTCTCTTTCCTGGATGCTTTAGAAGATAGTGTGACGTGGACAACTAGTCAGGTGCTTCATTATTAAAACACTCTGCCAGGCAAGCACGCTCACGTGCACACCTCCATCTCTGCCAAACGCAGTGACCCCACACCCACAACCGGTGACCTGAAGGAAATGGGACTAAACACCCAGGACAATTTATATTAAACCTGCATGATTTAGTACTACTACTAAATGTGGTATCTACTAAAAACTGTTGACACTGAGATCACACATTTTATTTTTCTCCAATATAGACCCTTCTGTATCTCAGAGCTGCCACTACCCAACACGGCAGCCACAGGTCACTGAAGTGCCAATTATGATTAGAAAGCTCGTCCCTCAGTCACATTTCAAAAATGGTCGAGAGCCACATGTGGTTGGTGCCTCCTGCATTGCCAAGTGCAGTGCTAGAACATTTCCACATTGCAGGACAGCACTGTCTTAGAGAATCAGAGACTACTAGAATCAAAAAGACCTCTGGGCTTCTCTGGTCCAACTCTGCTGCACAGGAAAGAAACCGAGGTGGACAGAGCCTGAGTGACTTGCCCGAATCCAGTTTTAATAACTAAATTAATGTGTTCCCAGGGCAAAATGACTGACTGCTGAGGCCTGGCATTCCAGGGTTGTCACAATTCCCAGACCTTACGAGAGCTCAAAAGGTTAACCCCAGGGCTCTGGCACACTGGAGTCCACCGGCCACCCTTCTCTTCACTAAATGGACAGAGCCCGACGGACACGGGTCCCAAGCACCTCCTCCTCTCCAGGCCAGACAAGGTCTGCCCCTCGCAACCCCTGCACCTCCCTAACCTCGCAGCACCACAGGGATTAAGCATCGCAGCCGTCGCCATACAGGATCCTCAATCTCTCTGCATCAGGTACCCACCCTATTCCTCTGTGACGGAAGAAGCCTAGCAAAGGGTGCCTTCAATGCATTACAGCACCTGAGCTTCTCCTCACGTCCCAGACTGCCACACGCTCACCTCACAGGAGGTTAGAGGCCGCGAGAGGTGAGCAGACAAAGACATCCAGGGAAACCCAGACAAAAGACAGCTGTTCCAGCCTCCTACTTAACCTTAACTTCATGCCTTTACCAGAGGGTTTTTCATTAAAATAGTGCTGCTCTGTTTTCTAGCAAGTTCAAATAAGCGTACTTTAAATATAAAATCTGTATCATCATCACCACAAAGAATGAATCACAATTTCGACTTATTTGAGTAATTCAGTGACAGATCTGTGTAGAAGTATAGCTACTACCTATGCAGGAGTAGGGTCTGGGCTTACGGTTTCCAAGCGGCTAGCTGAGGAAGGAAGAGCGTTGTGGAGGGGCAGGATGGAGGGTGTTGTTTCAGAGAGGATATTTTGGAACTGAAGATGTATACTAGTGGCAAGTTTTCACTTAATGGGCAGAAGCCTGATGGACAAGGATCCCCAGCTCCTCTCCAGGCCATGCCAAGTCTGGTCCTCGAAACCCCTGAACCAGCCTCCCCTCACCCCCGCAACCTCCCAGCACCACAGGGATTAACCATCATAGCAATCACCACACAGGGTTCTCAGTCTCTCTGCCATGAGACTTCAACTTACTTAAAAGGAAACGTAAAAAAAGGAAAAAATTCCCCCAAGTTGGACAACTTTGCTGTTTTAATATTTAATATTTACAAGAGCACCTCCTAGTGGCAGTTACTAAACAAGATGAAGCCAAATGGGCTTAGGAAATAATGTTCCAGGGGTAAACCTGAACCTTGAATATGAAGATTCTGCGACTACCACAGATGTTTGGAAGAATCTGGAGGGTGACAGTGATGGAAAGAGTGAAGGACATTTAAACAAAAAAACCAGAAGAGCAAGGTGACAAAGCAGAAGAGAATGAACTGACTTCCATAACACTGTGCACTTTATATTTACCATTTAATTCCTAAATTTTGCATTTGTGAATTATCTCATAAAGTTTTAATGCATTTTTTCTTTTTCACTATAAAATAGAAATGCTCTACCTGAAATAGTTCACAGTACTGAAAATAATACGTTCAAAGGCATGCTGTGCCCAACCCTATTTTGTAGGTAGGGATGGAGAGGTGACTTTGATAGTAATTTATTAAACATATGCTGCCACAGTTTTGGCCGTCAGACCGTGCAGACATTCCCTGGAGACTGCAGGAACGCTCCGCTCAGCGTGCAGGATGGCCAGACAGATGGCGAGGACAGGAAACGATGACCAGCAACACTAGGGTGGCAGCTGGATGCCGCACAGGGATAGCGGGTGCGAAGATGCCAGGCCAAGTGGGTTTCCTCCCTCCTTCTGGCAGGGCTCGCGGTGGCACTGAGGGGCAGTCAACTGGGTGAGGAGGGAGGTGAGGGAAGCAGTGGGTGCACCAGGGTTCCCCAGGGAAGCTGTGAAGGAGCAGGATGAGGGGAGCAAGCGGTGGAGTGCACAGGAGGAAGCTGCTGCCTGCAGGGGAGGGCGCACAGCACAAGATCTGCCCCCAAGACAGGGGAGCGCTTGTCAGAGGGACGAGGAGGGGGCACGGACAGGGGGTGGCCACAGCCAGACTGACCACCCCAGTTCCCTGGGGAGAAAGGAGTGGAGAAGGAACTGTCAGCAGGACACACACGTATCTGTCATCCAGAAACAGATGCTCAGGTCTGTGACTGCAAGAGGCATCAGAAACAAAAGTCACACGAGCACTTATGTCTCTTCGTTTTTAACAATGTTAAAAGCGGCAGGATTGCCCGCGAGAGGAAGACTCAAGGCACAAAACAGAGAAACACCATTCTCTCTCCTAAACCCTGGAAAATCACAAAGGCCTCTCCCCTCCAAACCTGCTAAGCTTGCTCCCCCTGAGCTCCACCGCTCTAACCTGGTGACGGGTGAGGAGAAATTTTGGGCGTGTGGCCAGACAGGGGCTGTTCAGAGTCTAGAAGCTCTTCGAGGTCAGGAGAGACCCTTGTCCTCCTTCTACTCTTCTACACACTGAACACAGGGCCGGACACATGGCAAGTGCTTGATCCCGACGCTGACTGGAATAAAATGCCCCGACAAGGACCTGGGGTTCACCAACTGACCAAGAGGGTGGACGGCGGCGGAGCGACCGCAGGAATCGGTGTCCACTAACTCCAAGGAGGGCAGCTGGGCTGGCAGGCAGTGTGGGCGGTGACACCACTCGGAGGCAGCGACCTGTGGAGGCGATGCCCGGGCTGCTCAGGGTCAAGGAGACGCCGCGCAGTGGGGACTGCAGGGCTTCCCCCCACAGCACAGGCGGCCACGCTGCGGGGAGCTCTGTTGAGGCAGGGTAGCTGGGTGATGGGGCCCAGAGGATTTCTGCACTACAGACATGACCAAGGGGACCCCTAAAGTCCCTGCCAATGCTCAGAAGTCACAGTGGCAAAATGCGTATGATGGGACGTTTCCCGCCCTGCCTGCTTTTAAGCCTACACCTCAGGAGCATTAGCTGCCCGCACACGGTTGTGAGCACAGATCTGCAATACAAAGTGACAGCTGACCGGGGGCCATGGCACAGGCCAGCTCTAAATAAACAGGGAAGGTGTTATGATAACAAGAAGCTCCACTCATTCCCCGGGTCTCAGCTGGTGACTTGTCAACAATGACAGCCGAGTTCCTCAAATCTTACTCTGATAGACTCTAAAATTTGTTTTCCTTCAGTTCCTGCTCCGCAAAGTCACTCCCCCCCCTTTTTTCTGGAGGGTGGGGTGGTAGGTTTTGCTTTTTATTTTTTTGCCGGGAAAGAAACTTAATTCCCTGCAGCCAGGGAAGGAACACAGACTGGCTGATAGAACCTTGGGGTAACAAAAGAGTACAGGCTCTCTGGGCACAAAGCAACTGCCAAAGATTCATAACTATAATCATCAACTTCGCTGTGCTGCTATAAATACGGAACGAACAGGCGCGTGACTCATCCGCTGAGATAATGCTCAGTGCGCCCGGCTCCGGCACTCTGGCTTGAAAGCCCAAGTCTCACGGCTCTTTTTCTTCCTTTCTTTCTTCTTGTTTAAATGGGTACAGAACATTACACTTAATTCTTTCTAAAAGGAGCCCTCCTCGTTGTCTGTGATATTATTCATCTCATTTCTCTGACAGAATACTTCTTTTTGCCTCTTAACACAAATCTGCTGTAGAAAACATGTCAAACATTTCTTAAACATTTTGCAAATACTCACTGAAATAACCACCACAGTTTTTTTTCCCCACCAAGTACAGACCAACCTTTCCTTCTCAAGTTGGGCAGTGGAGGGCCCCTGCTGCTCAGGGAGGCTCAGCTCCCTCTGGAGAACCAGCTGCAGGCGGTTCCCCACCTGCAGGAATGGGGCTCCTCCCCTACCTCACAGAGGAGGAGAAGTGGGCAGCGGTTTTCCAACTGTTCACCCCACCTGCAAAGCACACCTGGAGCCTGACGCTGTGAGACGGCTTTTGCCAGCGCACCTGGCCAGGTCGCGCACAGGAGGGCTGTCTCGCATTACCATTATTTGCTACTTTTAACACTGAGCTGCAGAACAAAAAGTGCCCCAGAAATTCCCGGAGGAATTTCCAAAGGAATCGATGTGCTGAGCATAGGGCTAAGCAGGGCCAGAAACTACTTAGCTCAAACAGGGCTTGAGGAAGTGAATTTTAGTTAATATTTATTTACTTGTCTTTTAGAGGAAGCAAATTTTAAATTTAATTTTAGCGACCTAGTGGCTAATGACTCTTGTACCGGACTGCAAAAGTCTAAATGCACTATGGTTCCACGATGTGACAGTGGGGAAGGCTGCCTAGGACACATAATTGGGTTTTTAGAACCCTGGGGTACTTCCCCCAACCTTCTCCTTTTCCCAAAGTGACAGGGAGATGAGGCAGGCTGATCACGTGCCATTCGCCCAGCTGGGCTGGAGGCTATTCCCTCCATGACCAGCAAAGGCTATTGGACTCCGCAATAAATGCAGCCCTTTAAGATGCCCCAGACACACCGCTGGGCAGAGCTCATCCCTCCTCCATCTGGCACTGGGCTGTCGGGCTCTCAGAGGCCACCAGTCATCCCTGGGGCCACTGATGAGCAGTGCTGGGTCCCAAACCTACTTACTCCAGATTTCCATCTGAGAAACACTCTTTCAGATGATGGACATTCTGGGAGGCTGGGTTCACCGACCACTTTAAATAAAGGATGAAGGCTTTAGTCTATACAAGCACCATTGATAACACTGTGATAATGGACAGATACAATACCTGTCCTGCACACTAGGCAGCCACTGCCCATGCGTGGCTCCTGAGCACTTGAAATGAGGCTTGTGTGACTGACTAACTGAATTTAAATTTGATTCCATTTTAATGAGGTGAAACTTGAACAGCCACCTGTGGCGACTGTGCTGGACAGCGGGGCCGTGGTGCTGCGCACTCTCTCGGTGGCAGACCAATGCAGGGAGACCCGACACGGGGCTTGCAACCGGGCGCCCCAGAGCCCTTGATTGCTGTGTCCCCCATCTTTCGCTAAAGTGATAAAGCACCATTGCAGACTCAAAGTGGCTCAAGTCGTGCACCTACACTCCTGCCCTGTATTTCTAGACCTGCAAACCCAGCGTCACACAGAGGAACACACACCCTTCCACTGTAGCTTCAGTGGGCAGCAAGCTGGAGCAAGAGAGAGTGAGCCTTTCAACAAAACCACCATCCATGTTCAGACCACAAGGAAATACAGACCAGAGGGATTATTTCAGAAGAGGTGTTGAGAAGACAGATAAAGTCTGTCTGCTATAGTCAGGGACGGAGGACAGACAGTAACCTCAGAAGTGTAGCTTGCAATTCACCTATGCAGCCTAGAGTACAATCAGGATGCATTCAATGCTTTAAGACTCCTTGCTAGGACAGTAAAAATGGACAGGTTAACTGAAGTGCCTTCTTGCTGACCTTCTGCATTATGCTTCTGTATTTTGAGTACAGTATGGGATTTAACAGAATTGGATATCCAGTGACTGTGCTGACTTCCTAAAAGTTGATACATTCTTACCATGTCTTAGCTTAAAACATCATTTTATTGCTTTATGGTCTTTCTACTTCAAAAAAGTAGTTTGAGATAGCTGACCCTAAAGTGTATAGATACAGCAGAACTATAGATATGTAGAACAAGAGAAGAAAATAAGACACACTGGTAAGACAAAGCAGGGACTCTATCAGGAAAGCAAGTGCAATTGAAAGAAACAACAGAGCTCTGAGTTTCTGGTGACCAAGTCAAAAAGAGAACTTGTGAATTAAATATACCTTATTAAACAATAAAAGGACTCATGCCAGTATTTTAGGGAAAGACATATTTTTCCCTGGTCTTGAAGGGAGTTTAGGACATGAAAGAATTTATTGCAAACTGTCCTTAACAAAAATCTAACAGTGTCAATAATATTTACACAAGATTTTCCTCTATACTATTTATTAGAAAAAAAGAAATGAACCCGCCAAGGGCATACTGTGGTACTGAGAAGGCTTTCTGAGAACAGAAATAAACCTACTTCCAGTGGTCTGGCATCCTGCAGCGGGCACGTCCAGAGACATAACACTGTGGTTAACATGTCCATGCCTCTGGAATATTTTAAACTGGATTTTGTTCTCAAATTGGAGAAGAGACTATTCAAGAGTGTTAACAAGTGTGTGAAGAGTAGGTCTCTGTCACAGACAAAAGGATGTACAAGCAGCAGATCCCAGACACCCAAGTTGTCTTCCTATGAGGGGAGAGTCTGAGGTATGTTCATCCCAGCAGAGAGCACCCAAGGGCCCACGACTCCAGCCCTCGACTCCTCCTTACATGGCCTCTGAGCCTTAATTGCTGAGCAACTGTTGAGCAAATGTCTCAACAAGCCAAACAAGCAGATACAAAGACAGAGAATAACATGTGATTCTTACTCTCCGTGAAGGCTTCGGTTCTGAGAAACTTCAGAATCGCTGTCTTTCGGGGACAGGGAGCCTTTGTACGTGTAAAACACATCTTCGGTCTCCGTGATGTACGTCATTTCGTTGGCAAGATTGTCAGCGGAAGAGTGCCGGGGCTTTCGGATCTCGTGCCGGAGCCGAGGACTTCGCCTGGGCGGGAGAAGGTTGAGAGTGAGGAGTTGGAAGCGAATGCCACTTAGACACGGGATCCGACCTCAGTGACCTAATCTCGTGTCTGACCTTTCTGAGGCGCCTTCTTGCAGTGATGAGCCGGTGCACCCATAACCCCACCAGAGTTTGCCTGGGTCACGCGGTTCCCTGACACTCGGCCCAGAGGTGTAGCCCCCACAACAGTGGCCTCAGCTTCATAAAGGGGCGGATGAGAGTGGTTTATACCCTTGGGAAGTCGGTGAGTGCTGATTTAGGGTGAGTCATAATTCCAGGAGGAATCCAGTTCTCAAGACATAAACAAGTCATCCTGACTGCCCATCAGGCCATTTTTCTGATTAATTTGAACAACATAAACAAAGGATTTAGAAGTCAAAGTGCATTTCTTGGCAAAACTCAAGCCTATTTCATCTACATCCCTTTGTAGTGAGTTTCACTTGATCCAAGAGCAACACTTGCTTTTTGAAACACATCTCTTCCGTGGTGTTATGAGGACACAGGAGCACTGCCCCACGTTTCCAGTAGCAGAGGCAGCTGTGTGACCACAGACAAGTCACACCACCTCTCTGGGCCTCAGCTATTGCGACTCGCACCTGACAGTAAATCAGATGAAGCCATGGGGGCCTTCCTGGTGGCGCAGCTGTTGAGCGCTGCGCTGTGGAGCTGTCGGCAGTGCGTGATGCGAGTTCGACACCCAGCCAGGGAGAATCCCACATGGTGCGGCAGACCTCTCCTGCCTCGCTGCTGCTCCCCTCAGCAGTGTATTTCTGGTCTGCCTGTTCTGCTCCCCACTCTGTCTCTGGTGAACCCTCTCATCACCCCTCTGGCCTGTACCCCAGCTTGTATGTATAAATAAATAAATCTTTAAAAAAAATCAGATGAAGCCATGTTCTCAGACCCCTGGTGCAGCACCTGGGCATGGGCTCCTATGGGGGGATCCCAGGCCCCAGCCTGCTGTTAGCAGACCCAGTTTTGCCACCTTCCCCTTCATAGTCAGCCATTTCTCCTTGGGACTGTCCAGGCCCCCAATCTTCACAGTCTCCTGTGGCCAAATAATCAATAAAGCTGTGTCCAAAGTAGAAAGGCTTGTGACTCCTCAGGAGAGAGCCTATAAATAGCAGCCAGAACTCCAGGCCACGGTGTGGCAACATCAAACCCGCTGTTTCCCTGGATCTCATTCTGGGCCTCTGCTCGGTGCCCTGGCATCGCTGCCGAAGAGACCTTCAGACAAATTAAGCTCCTACTTTATAGTGTGATTTACCACTTCAGGATGAGGTGCCTAAATCTTGGAAATCAAGAAACATATCTACTCAGCATGTTAGGATTTTGTTATGATTTCTAGCAGCCCTGCCCAGAGCACCTGGCCCGGTGGAGGCCCCTTCATAGCACCTTTTCCTTTTGTCTGCTTCTTAGGATCACCTTTGTCCTAGCAGACCCCCGCCTGGGGATTGACAGGCCACCTGACTTTCATGTTAAGAGCAGAAAGCCAGGCCCCTATTCCAGCACGGAGTGACTCGGCTTCCCCTCCTGCTGCTGCTGCCGGCTATTTTGGAGGCGTTGATGATGTCTTGGGGGAACATTATAATAAAGTGACAACAACAGTAATTTTACGTGACCCTATTCTTATCGCTTACAAAACACAAGTATGTATTTCATTTGCAATGATTTTTATAGCCCTTTCACAAATGGAGAGCCTGAGATCAGAGAGGCAAAGATATCCGTTTATTAACAGAAGAGCCAAAATCTGAGTCAGTCTTCTCAGCCACAAACCCAGTGCCCTTCTTCCTCTGTACATCGTCTTGGAAGTGGCAGCCTACCTCCCTCTGTGTACCTGATACACACCTTACATTAGTTCAATCACAAACCTTTGTTAGGCCTTCCCTAAGTTTATTTTATGCGATGTTCATGGGAAACATGAGATGAAATGTAATTATTAGTGGTGTTCCTTTATCAAAGGACTTGTTGGGGTGTTACTATGCTAATGTGCACTTAATTCCAAGGGGGAATTTCAGCAGGGTGCAGTTCCCAATTTTATTTAGAGCAAATAACTTGGGGGGAAAAAAAAAAAAGAACACCCAGCATTATATACTAGGGAAAATGTTTAGCTAGGCTTGTGCAGTTCATGGAAACAGTTACTTCTATAGTAAATATGTAAATGCAAACTGATTGTAAGCTATCTATATTTAGGAATTGATTGAGTTTTTATTTTTTAGAAAGATAAAGTGTTCACTGGTGGGAAGTACAATAAAAAAAGGACATACCAGTTGGGAGTAATAGGAGGGGATCGAGAAGGTAGACTCTTGGTTTCTAAATGCTCCACTGATAAAGACCTCCGCATGGCTCGGTTCCACACCATCCCTCCAATCACCTTTTTGCAATACTGGTTATTTACAGACCTGAAAAACCAGATGCAGGTTCAGTTTCTACACTGACATGTTTAGCAAGAAGAAATTACAGCCTATTTGAAGCAAACAGTCTACACGTGCTCCCTGAGGGAGGGTGGTTTAACAACTTGACGACACGGTCAAGGTCACGAGAAGAGAGGTTTCCTGGTCAAAAGAGACAGCTTTCTGTCCTGGCTCTTCCTTGGGTTATTTCTCCTGGTGAAAACAGTTTCATGTCCTTACTCCTTCAAACAGCAAAGCTGTTTCCAGAATATAACTAAACCTGGCTAGGTGAAAAACAATTTTAGGGTAACGCAGAAAAACCGATGAAGTAACATCAAGGAATTCTCACTTCACTCACACTGGCAAACATAAACCCCTCCCAGGTGCTCCAGCCCACTGGCAGGAGCCATCACTGAAAACCACTGACACCTCTGAGAAGACCCGAGAATACGTCCTGTTTTGTCTAAGAACAGACCTGACTTCCAGGCCAGGTTCTCTGAATGTGCCACCTGAGGTCACTTCTGAATTTCAGTTATACCTGGAGAATCTAAATTTTAAGCTCTCTGCATACCCCAGAAAATGACTTATTTTGGAAGACAGAGTTTGAAGCCAGTTGAAGGGTAATACTTTAGTTTAGGCATTTCTAAATTTTAAATTATGTTTTAATGTTTCACCACAACACTACATATTCCTTTGCAGCCTAAAACCAACAAACCCACAAAAGCAAAACAGAACAAAAAAGAACATAAGCAACACGAAACAGCTCTCGTTTCCATCCTGCACTCATTTCTAGTAAGAAACGCTGTTGCTGCCCTGATCGAATGTTCACAGCAGCATCACCAAGAGAATCTCCAACAGAAATCCAGTCACCACGGGTGGAGAGCTCAGCAGCAGACAGGGCAGCAAGTTGGATGCTTCAAAGGTTTAATGTAGCAGTTTCCAAACATGTGTCACAGGTTATTAATAGGCACTCTTTGGGGAAAAGTGTACAATTGTCCCATAAGCTTAAAAGACACTGAACAAGCTCCTTTTATGTGAAGCAACTCAGAGGCCCAACATGCAAATGTCTAGGTGTATTTCTAGGGGTTGGACAAATCACATAAGCTCTCTACACCTCAGTTTCTTCATCTATGAAAGGGAGACAATGAGGGCTGAGAGTTGCAGTACATTGAAGCCGGTAGTGGTATATAGAGCTGCTGGCCATGTCCCCAAGCCACCCTGAAATCCTTGTGGCCTTTTAGGGTAGCTGCAAGTTCTTCTGACTCTGGAATCTTGTTGGCCTGTGAGTGCCAATGACCAAGAGTAACTATGTCATTTCTGTCTCTAGCCTTTTAAATCTCTGTGTAAGAACCCAACAATGCTGCTGGACAGTCCACATGAAGACACCATGAGCACACAGAGAGGGGGAGGGGTCCAGGTGGATCCAGCCTCTACCAGTCATTCTACCAAGAAACGGGGTATCTGAGGGAAGTTCTCTTTGACCTTCTGACTAGGCCAGGCCCCAGGTGCACATCACCACAGTTCCAGGCTGCACTGTGTGAAGTGCAAAAATTGTCTGGTTAATCCCTTTCCCAATTCCTGACCCAAAAAATCTTTCAATGTAACAATAGTTATTTAAGTCATCCAAATAGGGGTAGTTTATGATGTCATAATGGATAACCAGAACTCCCATTCATCAGGCCTTGGCTACATTCTATGGAGGAGAAAACTGAAGCATCCAATCAAACTAGTACTAAATGGCAGAGGTAGGAGTTGAAAGCTGGCTGCTCAGCAACAGAGCCCATATTCTCCACTGCTCACCAGGTCACCTCTCAGTCAGTCCAAAGGATTAGGTTCAACTGAAGTAAATACTACATTCTTGTAAGTGTTCTGTTCGTATATGACTTGACCAGGAATAGAGCTAGTGAGCATAAAACTGACACTATCAAAGAGCTTAAAGCTTTGAAAATACATTTGCTCTGAGTTCTTCAGAAGCTGAGAGCATTTAGGCATATAAAAACTATCCTGATGCTAACAGAAATTTGCTACTTAATGAATCTGTAAAGTTACTTAAGGATTATCAATGTAATTAAAAAAAAGTGACTGAACTAGTCTGACAGAGCTCACTTATCAGGTAAGGTCTGGGACAGGCATCACTCATTAACAGCCACCTCGACACCACAAAATCACAGGAACACTTTTTGGAACCAACAAATCATTTACAAGTTATAAGAATGATGTTATAAACAATTTCTGTCATCTTATTTTTAGAAGGTAGTCTTAGAACTAGTAAATACACAAAAAGACACACTGGTTACTTTATTCAGAGAATAAATTTTAATCTAAGTTAAAATTTAATAATTGATTAATTTCTTTTATACTATGGGTCACTAAATATTTTGAATACCATCTCTATGGATAATAGTACAGATGGGGTTGCTGTTGAGAGTTAACTATAACTAAGGATGGGCATGGGACAGCTAAGTCAGCTGCAGTTATTACTGCTATGTGGCATATTGCCCAAAGTATAGCCCTGACTCTGGAAATCTGTATTTCTGTTCATTCATTATTATGGAGGCCTCCGGAGTCACTGCACAGTGGGAAAGGCCATTTAGTGGCAAAAGGCCAGGAAACCCCCTAAGTCGGGGGCCACAACAGCCTGAGTCACTGCCACATGCCTCCCTTATTGTGACGTGGTGTGGGAACAGCTGCAGTTCTGGCTGCTTGGGAGATCTGAGGACAGCAGCGTGGGGGAGGCAGAATGAATAATGGGATCTGGGAAGTGCTGGGGTTTGTGTGCAAAGAGACATCACTGCCCCTGGGTAGACTCGCAACTGTGGCTCCAAGATGGACGTGCAGGTCCACTCCGGGGCCTGGGGCCATCGGTGACGGCGGCGGCCCTTCCCTTCTCAGAGGGTGTCCTCCACCCACGTGTACCTATCAGCCTAGCATGGATATTCGTAAAACATACTCACTTTTTGGGATTTCTAGAGCCCAGAGTCCAGTACTGGGACAGAACATTCTTTTCCTGAGGTAGTAGCTTCTTTGCCTGAAAAAATGTATGGTGCTCGACACAGGATTTCCATAAGTTTTTGCAAGATCGGTAATTTAACATGTTGAAGGCCACAATATGTTCCCTGGATTCAGTCTGGGAGGAAAAAGAGAGTAGACACTTCATCTGCACAGATGCAGGGGCAAGGTTCCACAAGCATTTCACGCCCACACCTGTAGTAGGCGGGTAAGAGGTCACAGGGCGCTGACACCAGCTTCCTAAGGCCCGAGGCCACAAACCCGTGTTCCGGGACCGCTCGAGGGCAGGACTGCCAGCCAGCTTATTAATGCGGTAATAAACATGACCAGGCTACTCTTGATATCCCCTGCGGTCCCTCGCCAACACTTCCATTTCAAATTTGCTTGCCTTTCTAGGGCGCAGGTATTCGGAGCCACCACATAGGGACTGCCTGGGACAAGCATTTGAGTTATTTCTACAGGAGAGATATTTTCCAGAGCTACGGAATCTTTCACCTATCAGACAATGGGGATTTTATAACCTATTGGGCTCTTCTGTTTGCTTTTCACCAAGCACAGAGTTAAATGCATGCACTTATACAATAACCATTTAAATTACTTTCCTTGCCTTCAGCCTTCCTGAGTCTGGACTTTCTGTTCATGTGAAGTTACCACCTTGTGCATTTCTGTGCTGCCTTGAACCTTGCACTGGGAGGTCAGGAGACCCAGATTCTAGTCCTGGTTTGTTCTGGGCTTTAGTATTCTCATTTGCTAGTGTTCACTGAGATGGGGAGCCAGACAACACATTACCTTTGAAAAGTTGGGTAACGGACACAGTGACTGCAAGGGAAAAATATGCAGCATAACAAGGTGCAGCATGGAGCAGCAGAAAGAGCAGGCGTCTGGGATTCATAATAACCAGGGTTCAGACCCAGCTCCCCATCGCAGCTCTAGGCCACAGTTTCCTCATCTCTAAGTCCCCCTCTCCATGGAGATAATCAAAACGAGTCATCTAGGGAGCTGTGGAGGCCGCTTCTGGGACGCACACAAGGCCTTGGTGCATTTTAAACACACCAAGGGGAGGAACTGACCTTGCTGACATTCGCGGCTGCTGTGCAGGGGACTCTGTGCCAGGCGCTTTGACGAGTGCTCTGCTATTTAAT
>PVIJ01008609.1:23382-72940 GCA_004024925.1 Scalopus aquaticus
CCCCCCCCCCCCCTCCATGCCATGCTCTTTCTTCCCTGTTATGCATTTAAACATACCACAAACCGCCTTCACCAGCTGTCGCGCGCGGTCCCCTGTCCAGCAGGAAGAAAAAAGGACTAAGAGCAGCAGTGGCTAAAAAAGCAAAAAACAAAGCAAGCAAGACGTAACTCACCTGTTTTTGCCGCTGATGTATAAAGAACTTTTTCCTTTTGAAAGAAATTTTTAGAATGTTCACCCTGTGAAAAATAAAACGAAACACACAAAAAGCACATCAGGGATCCGCTGGGTTGGAGCTGGTGCCTCCCAATGTACACCCTCTACTCCAGCATCGTGAGGACCGAGGCTCGCAGCTTCGTAAGTTTCAATTCAGTGTTGAAATGATGGCGGCCCCATCGCTCCCACCAAACACCAAGCAGCTAACTGAAGCTGAGTATCCCATAAGGGTCACTGGATTATAATGTAGCTTTTAAAAGACAAGAACCATGGGCAACGTGTTCTCTTTGCTGGCAGCTGCTTCTGTGGCACTGCAGCTCTGCATGAGCTGGCGTGTTCCTGGGGACGACAGCGGAGGGCAGTGTGGAGCAGCAGAGCGAGGAGAGACCTGGGTCTGCATGTGGATCTGTTACCTAACAGCCCTGTGTCAGGTCGCTTACCACCGTGCGCACAGTGACAGGAGGACACCATTTAACTCCAAAATCTTTATATACTGGGTCTCCTGCTAGAAGTTTTAAAAGCATCCCCTTAACGAAGACTTGCGGCCAAAAATGAGGCTCAGTGACATCAACAAAGTGCTCAAGAACGTTCTCCTAGGAATGCGGAGAGCCAGTATCTGAGCTTGTGCTCCAAGCCCCCACTACGAAGCCTTCTCAGCAGTGGGGGGCAGCACTGTTACTCACACAGTTGTCTTATGAGGATTTAAGTCTGATGGGGGTACCTCAGTTTTTATATCAGAGTTGGACACTTGGCAAAAGTTGCATAAGTAACCAAGGAACAGAAACTACAGTTCCTGCCAAAGGATCCCCCAGGAAAGATTGCTTAACTCCAAGATCTGCCACGTGCCACTTTGCCCATCCCATCGCCACACCATACAGTGACTGGGGACAAAGATGCTGACGGAAGCCAAACGCTAATTTTCTAAGTACTGAATCCATATGAAAGGCAGAGGTAAGAGGTTAAAAACGGGGTGTGTAGCGGAGGATGTCTCTACCTCCCCTTTAGTAACAGGAGTTTAAAATGAGAGGTATGATTATTTTTCTGCATATTTACAAAGCATGATTCAGAAAACAATTAGAACTGGTTTGCACTTACCAAGGATAGAAACTTGTGCAAATATATTTTCGGTACACAGCGATGCCCGCAGAAGCAATTCCAATCATTAGATCTAAATTGTGCAGATCCTGTAATAGGAAGATCTCAGATGCCCAGCGAGTTACAGCCATGCTTATGCCCTCTGGTAACTAAAGCACCCACATTTTCATAAATAGCAACATGGATAAGCTCCAAAGGGAAAATGTTGCTGAAAACAGGCAAAACCCCTCTTTTCCAGGGACTTAACTTCTAAGAACAGACCACCCAATTCTTGTAGAGCAAATGTACATGCCTGACAGTCACACTTGGCTTCCATCGGATTAGAAAGTCACCAGGCAAGCATATACATTCCAGAGAACCATTCAAATGAATGTGCAATTTCACATTTCCAACAATTAGTATTGAAGAGTCTATTAAAACCAGAAAGGCCTTGCCCACTGCACAGCTTTAAAGAAATCTTAACTCGCATCATGGAACAGACTGTAGCAATTATAATGAAGTGTAAACTGCTGATTCTAAATCCAATTAAGAAATAAATATTGCTTAAAATTCCAATACTTTTGACATTTGTTAAGAGCCTATGTACTGGGCATTGTCGCAGATGAAGAAAACGCAGAAGGAAGAGATGGAGACTACAAACTGCTTTCATCTGTTTGGGAAAAAGATGAGTGTAAGTAAATGAAAATTTTAAATAAAATTGGTCCTACCCTTGAGTCATCTATACTTATTGACCCAATCAGATCCTCATAATCACGAGGTGGAGACTGACTCAGTCACGAGCGTGAACCTTCGCTCTGCCATTTACTAGCTGTGTCATTTTGAGCTGAGTCTTGCTATTTTTTTTCTGTAACACAAAGATTAGAGAGCACACCTCTAGGGTTTTTATCAAGCTGATATTAGAGGATATAAGTAAGGAATGAAGAACAGGGTTTAGTATGTGGCAGGTACAATAAATGTTCATTTCCTTAAGTCTCTCAAGAGGCATTGGGACAATCTTAAATTAAGTAGGGACAGAAGAACTTCCTGGCATCAAGTCACTGATATTTGGGAGTTTTGGCTGATGAAGTTTAGGCAGGAGTAACCCAACTCCTTCCATATCTTGGTGTCAGGCAGGCAGATAACCATATCGCAGGGCAAGCGGGTCATTTCACTGATGGAGCTGAGAGCAGGGAGAGCACAGATGAACTCAGGCAGATATAAAGTCCACCTGAACACTGGCAAAAGTTCTCTGCTGCAGGCAAAATACTATTTTTAAATAGACTGAAAATTAATAACCAAGTCTCAAAGTTGGTATTTTGTAAGATTTGCTGTCTTTTCCCTACTTGAATGCCTCTGTCACAATTTGTCTACCTCAAAGTTTCAGAACTGATGTGAGACAAAATAAATGAAAGTGTTCCTACAAATTAAAAAATTATTATGTTGGAATACTGATTCTATAAGGTTGCTAGAATCTTTAAATGAGATCTATGGGTTTATATGCAAATACCTTGAACAATGGCTTATACACAGGAGGTGTTCAACCGGTATTTTCTTCCTTTGGATATGTGCTAGTTAAAGGCAGAACATACTAGTATGTTGTGGGTGGAGAGTCAGATATCAATATGACAGTGCCAGAGTCAGGCCCTGAAGCCACCACTTTCATGTTGTGTGACCTCTGCTAAGTTCCTGAATATTATTAGTTTCTCCATCTGTGAGATGTGGGCAATGGCAACCCTTACCTCCTGGCATTACTCAGTAGGTGAAAGATATGAGTCCAATATTTTTAAAAAGGTACAACCAATTTAGAATATTTAAAGGTTTTCCCTACTATCCAAAGTGGAAAGTATGATTTGGTCAGTGATTTTTTGAGTCTGGGAACACTCAAAACTTTTCCATATAAGTGAATAGTAATAGTGCTCTCCTTTCAGAGAGCAAGAGTAACCTGTATTGAGTCTCACAATCAGACCATCCTAACTTCAAAACCCATCATATTTGAGTTACTATCTCTAATCTAAGCAGCACAGCGGACATTTTGACTCATTAAAGTGTCACTTAGGAAGTCAATTTGTAAGGTTTTTTGGCCTCTTTAATTACAATATGAAATTATTTTACAAAAATTACTTGTTTCTAATACCACTGACTTCTACCCCCCCCCACAAAGTCTTCAAATATAAAAACAAACATGCAAAAAGCAATCAGGTAACCAGCAAAACAATATAACTTTAACAATTTTTCTAATTATCTAAAATAAGCCTTGTTTACTTATCCCAGAAAAGAAAGAGTTTCATCAGGAAAGTTTTCAAACTTTCAGAAATTAAAATCAAAGCAATTTTGAACACAGACATGCCAGGATACATACTCTCCCACTGTGCAGCTCCACGCCATAGAAGTCGAGGGTCCGTGCTATGTTGATGTAGCAAGATTCCGCTTCAGATTGCTTTAGCCCACTAGAGGACAAAGAGGCAGAGTTCACCCAAAAGACAGAGCATTAACTCCAATCTTTAAAGTTAATAAAAAATCTTAAAAATCTGACAGCATTTCTACAACATTATTAAGTGCCTTGTATTCATCTTAAACCCTAAATTTGACTAAACCAGGTATTTTTTTGTTATCCACCAAATATGACTTCATCATGCCCACTCATTTCTTCATTGAACCCTTCTCATTCAGCAAGCTCTCAGCACATCTATGCAGGAGACAGTCACTTTTCAGAACTGCCACCTTTATTCCAAGTTGTTTAATTAATAGGTGTCCTGAGATCTTTCTGCTTTTATCTATCTTTTGAACAGCAGTCTCAAACTTCTACTAAACGTCACTGTACTATTTTAGGATGCTGGCTTCTGCCTGGGGAGCAATTCTGGGAGAGCGGTTTGGCAATGCCCTTTTAGAAGGGACGCTGTTTGCTTGGCCTTTGTTTTTATGGCCTTCCCAAGAATGTGAGGTCCTTTGAGAACTGCCCTTCTCTGTCAGCGGGTGGGGGGGCCCCTCATTTGACCTGGACTGAACAGCTGCCACAGGAGCTTTGAGGAACATGCTGCCAGCTAAGACGAGGCCAGCACTGGGGCATGGTGGTTGGAGTCGAGTCTTGGCCCCAGGGGCCAGGTAAAGCAGCTTTGAAAGCTGAACCCAGGGAGGGCTCGGCATTCCCCTAGCCCATCAGCACTTACGTCCACCTGGGTGGTCATTCAGCTTTACCTGCCGAAATCACCCACCTTATCAAATGTGGTAAACTGCTAAAAGGTTTACCTGGTAGGGTTAATTTGTGGGGCAGATTTAAATTGGAACTTCCTTCAGGACTAAACTGAATTCTAAGAAAAAGCAGCAAATCACCCTAAACTCTTACTGCATTTTAACAGAAATGTTTTTTTCTCTTGCCAAATATATAGCTATCATCATAACAGCTCAAAGACTCAAAAACCCCCCGCCGTCTTGAAAGAGGATTCACGAGCAAAAGAAAGAGGAGAGCACATCAAACACCAGGGGAACCAGGCCTGACAATATTCAACCCCGGTCCCCAAATTAGGTCACCCCACCCACCCCTTGTCTCACCTGTGCTGCTCATGGAGAGCTTCCACCTTTGTTAAAAAGTCATCGCTCTGATCTGGTAGAAACTGACTATCGGACAGATAGCCCGGATGATGTATGGAAGAGTTATAGTCTCCAAAATGAGCTATCAAGACAGAATGAGGGGGAGATTGCCTTTTCAGTACGGTCTGTATTACAAGCATCTATAGCATCACAAGAGAAAAATAATTGGAGATACTCTTTCAAGAAGTTTTGCCACCACCTGAGCTTCTCATTAACTCTGGATTCCACATTTATCATCTGAACCCTCGTTAGGCTATGAACTCCCACATACCCTCCAAAAGCATTCCACTCTCCCCAAGGCCACACAAAGAGGAAAGGGGGACAGTTCAAATCTGGGTCCTGTTCTAATCCCACATCTCTTCTATACTCTGTGGCTGGTCTAGAGGTTTGTACTCATACCCCTGGTGAAGAAAAAATGAGAACCTCCTCAAAATGCCGCACTCTCTATGCTGGGCACCGTGCAGGCTGGCTCCCTATTGTACTCCAAGGTATTAAACCACTGGACCAATGTGATCTAAAAAATAAGTATGGGCAGGGCGATGCCATGATGACATTACCACCATCTGCATCTTGACCCCCTGATATTTGGGGAAGTGTGGAATAAAGGGGACCAGGCAGTGCTCAGAGGGCTGGAGAACTTGGTCAAGGATAGACCACAGGCTGTGAAGGCAGCCGAATGTGGCTAAAAACTGTGAGCAGAAAAATCCAGCTGTACAATATCAGCACAAGTGTGGCTTACAGGTGAGTTTGTGCAAGGTGAAATATACAACAGTGTATTTGTACAGCAGAACTTATATTCCAAAACTCAAGAAAGCTTTAGAACCACCTTATCTAAACTCATGTTAAAGGGAATGAAACTGGGATCCTACGACACAACCACTTTCTGCAAAGACCGGAACCCAGGTGATCGGTGCCCCAGCCAGCGCCCTACCATTCCGCCAGCTGCCAGGCCTGCTAGCTGCTGCTGACCACTTGCTGACAACAGTGGTCATGTCCCCAGAGGACAACCAAATGCTTCAAATGACCTCCTGAGCCTCCAGGCAGAGTCCTGTTAAATTTGACTCTGTACATGTGGGTCTCATTAGCTCAGAGATCCTCTCGGATCTTGATTTGGTCATCCATTATATTACTAAGGGTGCCAAATCCTGTACCTTTTGGAAACATGAACAGGAAGGATAGCAACAAGTCACCAACAAGTGTTTCACCTTAACACATGGCCAAGGAACTACCCTGGGGGGTGGTTTTCCTTTGAAGTTTTAGTTGCCTACTCTGCAAAGTCCTGGACTAACCACTAGAGGGAAACAAAGTTAAACAGTCACAGGCAAACATGCCCAAAGCACAGAGAGGTTCCATGTTGATTTCAATGACATCAGCCCACTGGATGCTTGTAATAACCCAGTGAGAAGTATTGCATTTATCCCCACTAAACAGATGGAGGAACTGAGGCTCAAAGAGGGAACCTGCCCTTTTGCAGCTGGCAACTCAGAGCCTGGGATGACTACATAGTTCATACTCTATCTACTTAGACCCTAAATCCTAGTGACACACCTTTTTCTGTTTGTGGGGAAGCAACACATGCCAAAGCTAATGGTGGGGGGGCAAAGGAAATAAGTGATTATGTGGGAAACGCCCTGTCTTTTCTAAGTTCCATAAATTCTTCTGGCTAATATTTTACACTTTGCGGGAGCTTATGTCCCCGGAACTTCAATGTGTGGCATTTCAAGCTGCTCTGTTCGGAAAATCCGTCACAAGCTTGTGCTCCAGCTCCAGCTTGATTTTGAAGGCTCTCACTCAGCTCATCACTAGGACTCCCTTCTCTCCCCAAGCAGGACAGAGGCACCCCCTGGGCCACCCTCCCTGTCGCATCCGCACGTTCGCCTCTGTCTCAGGCCTCGGCTGCCTGTGCACCGAGACTGGTGTAGAACCCACTGTGTGGCAGAGAGCGATGAACAGTACAAACATCCTTCCAAAAGCTTCATTCTTTGAACCTCAGAAACCCTGACTGACCACCAGCAACCTTTGACCATCAATCAAGTCTTTTTGGGTACTTCACCCATTAATCATGTGACTTTCTATCTAGTAAGAAAATATACTTTGGTTTTCTGATCACTGATAGAGCTCATTGTCATACTGGACAACCCTTTTGGGATAACTTAGTAAACTGTGTAAATTTTAGGCACACCCTTTGAGCTAGCAACTTCATAACCGAGAAATGCATGGAAGATTTATAATATTTACTGAGGGTGGGTGGAAGAATAAAAACCTTGTACTTAAAACTGCTTGTCTGGCAATGGTTTTATTAGCATATCACTGATGCTAGCATTTGCACTGAATTTACTTTGTACGTTCTAGGTGATAATAACTTTAAGTCCCCATTTTATGACTCCTTTGCAGAGGGAAGCCTGATTAGTTTAGAACAGGGTTTTTTTGGCTCGTCTATTTTACTCTAAATAAGAGTCTATTATCTACAATAGGCAGTTCTTAAGACAGCTTTCCTTTGCGTAGACATAAAAATACACTAAGAGTTAACACCTGCCATGTGCCAGGCTCTATGCTGAGCTCTATATAAATTAATTCATTTCGTCTTTATTATACCTATGAAGCAGATATTGTGATCCCTATTTGACGGATGAAGAGGCCTGGGGAGGTTCAAAGTCACACAAGTGTAAGTGAAAAACCAAAACTCAGGTATAAATATGGCCTCAGTCCATGCCCTCACTGACCCAGTTAATGGCAATGATCCAATTACAGTTTCCAATTATAGGTCACCTTCACATATATTACTGGAACCAAGTAGCCACACTACACAAGTTGTCGAAATCACCATTGTCACCTCACTCCAGTGGTGAGAAAACAAATTCAGAAGTAAAAGCATATGGGTCTGACTACTGCGGAGGGTTACAATTCTCTCCTCCACGTCCTGCCATCATGCAGGTGCGCAGGTGAGCTCCAGGCCCAGTAACCACTCTCATCACCTCTTGCATTTCTGCTCTTCGCTTCTGGGGAAGTAGGCAAAGTTAAAGCCACCTTATCAGGCTTCTCTTTCCATTCTGCCTCTTGTGAGATCCGAAGAGGGTGAGTGATAGAACCAGCACCTACTCAGAGTTGTCCATCTTCCTGTTTTAACTCCCTACCATGCAGTCAGTCAAGAGGGTAACAAGCCATGATAGTGCAGGGTTACAGGAAGAAGAGGGTCTTCTTTAGTCCTGGCCGTAGGTGAGTTCTATGTTGTGTACTATACTGGCACCACAAAGCTAAAAGTAAAGTGACACCCCACCTTCCATCAGTTGTGCATGCCCAGCCTCTACCCCAGGGCCTGATATCCCCAGGACCTAAATAATGCTCAATAAAATCTGCTAACTGAATGACTGGATTCATACTCCAGCTTATTAAGCAGTCTTTGATGGAAAATTTCCATCTGGATTTTCTATCCAATATGGCAGCCACTAACCAAATGTGGCTATTGAGCACTTGAAATATGGCTAGTCAAAATTAAGATGTGCTGGAAGTATAAAGTCTAGTTTTCAGGTCTCCTGGTAGCCTAGGGTTGGGTCTCAGCACTATCACCCTGACAGCCAGAGTTCAATCCCTAGCCAGGGAACTAACCCACAGAGGCCGCAGCAGACCTCTTCTGTCTTGCCTGCTGCTCCCCTTGGGAGTATATTTCAGAGGGTCTGCCTGTTCTGCTCCCCACTCTGTCTCTGATAAGTCCTCTCACGCCTCCTCTCCCTGCACCTCTGGCCTACACCCCAGTTCTTCTACATCAAAAATAAATAAATAAACAAACTCTGGTTTTCAAAGACTTAGTAAGAAAAAAAGAATGCAAAGCATCTTGTTAAATTTTTACATTATTAAAATAATATTTTAAATATATTGGGCTAAATATATTATAGATAATCTCATCTTTTTCATTTCACTTTAATATGATTACTCAGGGGGCTCACATTTTATTTCTCTTGGATAGTGCTGCTATAGACCAGTATTAGCTCCACTAAAACTGTAAATTCCCACAATCCCAGCAGGTTTGAGAGTGATGTCAAGTAAGTTACCAGGGTGACCTCCAGTAGATTCGAACCTACCTGGGTCTCAGTTTCTAGACTGTAAGAGGTGACTGTTACATTATCTGTCCCACTGGGGCTTAGTATGGAGATCAAAATCTGAGAGGTGAGAGAAGACTTTGGAAAGTATCACGCTCAATACGTGTCTTTTGTTTTATAGGCCCCCCTGGACACAACCCATCCACTCTTTCCCTGATTTACTCTCCTACTGCTCAGGGCTATTGAATAAAGGACGGTGGTTAGAAGGGAAAGAGTATGACTATCCAAACCACCAGAGGTGAGCTAGCCCAACAAGATTCCCGGGGAAGGGGGGAGACACTCGGTCAAACAGGAGAGGCTGGTGACTTTAACACCTGGGTGAGAACAATCTGTCCACAATGAAATGCCCCCTTCATGACTTACATTGTACTGCATAGGATGCTAGAACCACTGCAGAGTTAAGAGGGCAGGTTAACCTGTCAGGAGAAACACATGTTAGGAAAGTCATAAGAACCTCAGCCTGAAGCACGCATCGATTACGGTGACAACTGTTCTTTTTTCTTGAATTAACCATGAAAAAAATCATGAACAATGAAGACAATTTTATGACCTCACTCAATCTCAAATAGTAAAGATAAATGTAACAAAGATTTTTTGAAAATTAAAACTTTTTCCTGTTTGAAATAACATTAATACAGATACCCTGAAACTGAAGGTCTAATGCTGGCCAGTTGGCTGGTTAATAAAGGCCAGACTCATATCACTAAGAGGAAAAGAGAGAAAACTGTGTTCTTAGATCAGCGGGCAGCCTTCGTATCTTTCTAGTAAAGATGTGAGATTTTTCCCAGGGCTCTCTAAATCCCTGACTTGTGATGACTGATTCTTGATTATCTACTTTCTAGAAGGGTGACATCTTTCGAAGGGGAAAATAGTGATGCATTTTGAATTTTAAAAATCCCATGATTTTTAAATTAATTGGTTACAATGATTCCTACATCTACTTAGCTTTGTGACGCTTCTGGCCTACAGGGGAGGGTCTGTCAGTTCTCTTGACACCTGCTAGAAACCCACAGGCTCCAGGCTGGACTTGTTCTCCTTCTCTCTTCAGCTCACTGGTCTCCCCAACGCCCCGTTTGTGCCAACCATTCCATCTCTGTTTTTGTCATATTTCAAATCCTCTGATACTCCCTTTCCTCCATCCAACCCCAGATCCCCTGGTCTGCCTAGGGGTTTGGCCGGCTGCGCTGGAGCAGAGCTCACAGTCAGGTGGAGCAGAGCACTGGGAAGGGCTAAATAGAAGCCGCAAGGCTGAGGGTTTCTAGGGTGAGCAGACACACTTTTTAAAAGCATGCTTCTTGGCAACCCCGTGGGAAGTGGAGAAAACATGCCGTTTCCATGGCAGCCCATGAAGTTCCCAAGATGTGAGTCACCCCCACCACTCTGACTAATCTGGCTGGCCGGCTGGGGGTGCCCCTGCCTGTCCACCACGCTGTGTGCTGGTCCTGTGAAGCTGCAGATGGAGGAAGCCGTCCCGATCCAAGCGACCCTGTCTTTCAACTACAAGTTCCTGCTAGAACTTCTAAACTTCTAAATGATCCCTCCAAGTTTGGGGAGACGTCCAGGGATACTCAACATCCACCTGGGATGTGGAGACTCCGAGAGCCCATGGGGAGAGCAAACATCAGCTGGGCTCTCTCCTACCAAGATAGGCGTCAATGAAATCTCAGTCAGTTTCCCCACTGGAAGCACAGCAAGTAAACGGGATTTGGGAAACTTTAAGAGAGGCCAACAGGATTCAGTCGGGATGGAAGAGACAATCTATTACTAAGTCAGAAGACAAGCATTCCCCAAGAATGGTGTTGAAAATACCTAGTGAGCCTACATCCTGCTCTCACTTGCGCACTGCCGGCTACATGCCCCCAGGCAGACTTCCCCCTTCTCTCCATCTACTGCTGGAGATCACCCATCTCTGCAGAAAGGGGGTGCCAGGAAGGAGAGCTTCTGGCAGCTCAGAGAAGTCCGGGCACCACCCCGCACACAGAAGAAATGCTGGCTACAATGCACCGAGCATCAGAGGGCCCACGGCTGCCTTCTGGAAGCCAGATGCCACCCTGACACGCGCCCAAGAAGTGTCTGCAAGAGGGAAACCCTCTCCTCAGAGAGATGGAGAGGGCCACCAGCAGGGCTGAGGAGGAAAGCCAGGAATCTAAGCTGGGGCGTGGCCCTGGACAGATTTCTACTGATTGCCACAAAACTTACACGGGATATTTTGTTTGGAGGAAAAAAAACAACGAAAAGCACCAACTCCTGAAATTTGGAGAGCTAGACGGAGGCCCCTGGAGGGCACGGCCTTGCCTGGTTGGACCAGCACTGTGTACGGTGCCGCTGCACAACGGGGGCTGGCAAGGCCAATGCAGACCAACCAGAGGTGCAGAAGAGGGAGAGCCAGGTATTACAGCAGAGGGCAGCCTGGACCCCCGAAAGGGAGGAAGGCTGCCTCATGAAAGACAATTCCTCATTACTAGGGGAGCTCAGGCAGAGAAGCCCAAAAGTCTGTCAGTTGTGCTAGAAAAGGGATTCGTTTCTCCCTTGAGTGGGAGGATGAGCTAAATTACAAAAACTCCCTAATTCTATGATCATTAAAGAGTCAACAGTTTCTGGCGCGCCTTTCTTCAACATGTCTCTCGCTTCTAACTGCTCCTCCCCTCACACCCCCATCTTCAGTGACATGGCCCCAGTCTCCAGCCTGGGCCACCGCAAGAGCTCCCCAAGGACTGCCTTTCCCTTTGCAGTCCCTCAGCCGCTCCCAGATTCCCCTCGGCTACTAACACTGTCTGCAGATGCTGCTCTCGCCACGTGCCGTCTGCTCAAAAGCCCTCGGCAGCCCTCCTCCCCTGCTGCTGGATACAGGTGCAAGCCACGTCGACAAGGAGAGCGCCCCATCCTTTGCCAGTCTCCTGTAAGCACTCAACACCAGGTTTCCGGCTGGGACAATGGAGGGGTGGCAGGGTGTCTTCTCACTGCCCAGAGCGATCCAGGTCCTCACTTCTCCACCAGCCCCAATCCTGACCCACCAGGTCTCTGCCAGGCTGCACCAGCATCTGGCACCTCCTCCAGAAGCCGCTGCTACCCGTGGTCTCCACTGCCCATACTCGTCCTAATTGCTTCGTGGGCTCTTATCACATTTCCCCAGCCAGATGCAGGCTCTGCATGCCTCAGTAAAAGTAAACCAACTGGAGGAAAATGGGGGTGAGGAGAATGGGATTAAGGTGGCCTGTTCCCACCAGTTCACCTGCTGTGCTTTCTTCTGTAAGTCAAGGAAATACTATGGATTTGTAAGTGGTAGCTGTGACCCCACTGGTCTGAAATTTCCTCTTGGGTGTTCAGCTGTTTGCTTTGCAGCCAGTGACACGGTCCTGAAGCCCAAGAAGTGCTGAGTAATGGGCTCATGTCTCTGAGCAAAAAGCTTCCCAGGGAGAAAAACGTGTCACTTGTAGCTACTAAGGGACTTGGAAGCGGACCTAAATTAGGCCTGATCTGCCTTCATGAATGAAGTCTGTTTTATGTTCTGGGGTCTTCCTCCCTTTAAAATGTCTCAGGTCTTTACTAGAAAGATAACTGCCCCTTTCAAAATAAAATTAAAACAACATGAAATGAAGTTTACCAATCTTTAGCCTCTCTCTAAACCAAGACTGAGTTAAAAACAGATGTCCAAAGCATAATGCCATACAGGATGCTGCTTGCAATTCTTTGTTTATATTTAATACTGCTACCAGAAATCATGCTCATTCGATTAAAGTAGGAATTTTGCTAGTCTGGCAATGGACAGGAAAAGAAGAATGCAAAATTCTTATTACCTTCCTTCACAAATATCCATCTTCAGTTGTAAGAAATACAGATGCCTATGAAACAATTGTTTTTATTAGTTCATAATATTCAAATCGAAATAAGCCAAAAAATAAGTATTTTTGATGAGTCGAGGACAAGACCTGTGCATCTGAAAACCAAACCAGACATACACACACAGTATCAGACACGCACCAGACACGACTTGGCTTGTTGCAAAGCTGCCCCTCGACCATGGCTGGTGCGGCTGCCTTAGTCTTGGCTGTGGGGTCATCCACAGCCCGCCTCACACCCGCATACGCTCGGGGTCCACTGGCTGATACAGTAGCCAGCAAGTGACCCCACAATCAGCCTGGACTTCCGGATCAAACTCAGCGTGTATCTGAGAGCACAGGCCCCGCGGGGTTCTCACAGGCAGCCCCCACATGCTGGCAGGATGCTGTTCTGAACATGGCATCTGCACACCCACGGCCCCTCTGCACGAGATTGCTGTGAGGAGGAGGGGGCCTGTGAAGACACTTCCTTGGCTGGGGTGCAAGCACCCAGCTGGGTTTTTCCCTGTGTCCCAGAACTGTGGGTGCTCAAGCAAAAGCATAAACACCAGTCAACTATAAGCCACCAGGGCCTCCAGGCGGGATTCTGCGAGCTTCCGGGGGTTTGACTTCGGAACCCAGGGCTGACTTGTGGGCAGAGCTCGGCAAGTCATCATAGGCTCCCATTCTGTGATCCTGCGACCCTGCCCCTCCCACCCCCCCCCCCAGGGCACGTCCTGGGGGCACAAGGCGTGGACATGTCGCAGGCCAGGAAGGGCCCTGGAGAGCGTTATATTTAGGGATGCGGCATACATGTGACACTTGGCTGTGAGCGCCCACTCTTTTTAAAACTCGGATTTCAAATGGGATAGACATTCCAGTGTCTGGCCAAGATGATAAAAGGGAAACTTCTTGAAATACAATCTACACACAGCAGAAAGGTTCAGCAGCAGGAGAGAGAGTTTTGGCAATTTGAAGAAATCAGTCTCATTATTCCTTCACATTTACACCAGTAAAGGTCAAGGAGCTTCGAGACATGAATGCTTCAGACGATATTAAAACCTCCTATTTGCAGAGGTCTGGGCTGTGTGCATGGCACTTCATAGCTTACTGCCTCCTTTCAGCCTCATGATAACTCTGAGATAGGCGCCGCGAGCTCCGTTCTTTTCTTAACAGATGAGAAACTGACTTTCGGATAAGAATGCGGAGTCAGTCATGCCTTCCTTATTTTAACCTCGACACTGATTTATGAAAAAAAATCTGACGATGCTACAAGTCTCTTATGCTCCTAACGACTAAAGCTCTGGTAATATATAATTTGACCACAATGACCATCGACTACCCACAATATGTTGAAGACCAGCTCTGAGATGAGTAATGGTCATTTGCTGACTTGCATCTATTCCATATTGGAAACTCGACGTTTTCCACCAAGGAGGACATAATCAGTCCTTTCGAGTTTGTTTCTATGTTTATCCAAGCTGATAATCAACTAGAATTAAGTGTTCTCTTCTACAAGGCTACTGAGAGAAAGAAGAGAAGGGAGAGAACTACAGATAATCCAATGGTAAATCTGGGCTTTCATGGACGAGCCCAGCAAATCAGGGTATCTTCCTAGGGATATAAATTAGAACATGAGCCTGGAACCCACCACTCACCAACGCTACCTCGTCACCAGGTCAGCGGGGTTTCTGAGTCGCCCCACGACGTCAGATCCGATTCCAGATCTGAATTGTGGAGTGAGACCCAAATCCAGGGAGTCTTGAAGGAGCCTCATTCTGAGACTGCCAGAAAATGAAATTCTGTTCAGAATGATCTAAATTTATCAGGAACAGCAGTTGTGGAGGCCACGACAAAGGAGACACTTATTTAGCCATCAGACTAAAGCAAGATCATTTATCAGAGACTTGGCGTGCCTGACTTGAGAAATGAAATCACTGGCACACCCAGCCATGACTTCGACTTCAGAAAAAAGTAATGACTGTGTCCCTGCCTCGATTCTTAGAAAACAAACAGAGAACAGGAACTACTCTGTACTACATACGCCTTTGACTCTTGAGAGTTGAATCTCTTTAAAAAATTATTTTACTTTGGATAGGTTACAGAACTGGGGCTTAATAAGACACCGTGTGCCAGGAAAACAGGTAGAAGTTTTCATTTAAGTAAACATAACAACAACAACAACAACAAAAATCTCATGAATTAATGGTGGGGGCCTCGCCCAGCAGCAGGCAAAGATCTGGAGGTCCTGGCTCCCCACCAGCTTTCTGGGGGACATGGGGGTGGCTGCTGCCCGGGCTCCTGCTGCATGAAGAGAAATCCGCCTGACTTCCAGGAGGTGCCCACTGCTCCACTCCACACCGGGAATACCGGTCATCCTGAGACGGGAGGTGAGGCAACACGGCACTGTCGAGAGTCAGTCCCAAACCAGTGAATTTTAGGAGGGACACGGACAAATGGTATTTTATCCAGTTCTAGGTTGAGAACAAAAATTAGTCTATTACTCATCTTGAAAGCTGCCTCTGTAGCCTCCACCCACTGGCCATAATAATATCACTGAGTATGTCTGATTCCCACTTTCCCATGACAACGCTCGCAGAAATGAAGCAGTCTTCACTGCTCCCCACTTCTCTCCATCCTCAAATGTCCCTCAAATGACAGGGACGCCAGAGGAGATCTGTCAGCTCTCAGAGGCAGTGAGCTTCTTCCCCGTGGGATACAGAAGCAGGCAGCCAATGACCCACGGGGCACTGGAGGGGAATGCCTGGGAGAGGCTGGCCTCAAGTTCCTTCATGGGAGACCTCCACCCACCCACGGGGCCTCGAAGGCAGGAGACAGGACGATGGTGCCAATCACCAGCCCAGGAAGCCCAGTTCACACTCGGGCTTGGAACTCATCAGGTGGTAGTAAAATGAACTTAGGTGGGCCAGAGTTGGCATTTTTAAAAAAAGGAAACAGAATAGAAAACTTGGAAGTCTTTTGTACTTACTATGGTTTTATGAAATGTCTGCTTGAGTAATCTACACATATGTGTGCCCTGTGTTATGAAGCAAAAGATGCTTTACACTATGGCGCTGTAATTAAAGAGCCACACATACAACCCTATAATACGGGATACATATAACCCATCAGCCTGTTTCTGAAACCTCCCTTGAGAGCACTTGAGAGTCGTAGTGGCCTGGAGAAATCACACACCCTTTTACAGATGATGCCACCACTCTGTCCACACAGGTTGATGCCTTAATCTACTGCCCCTTGGTTCACTGGCATAAGGAGACATCATGGGGCAAAGGCAAAGCATGCGTGTGCTGCCCACTGGGCAGCTAGGCCTCTTATACTGGCTTAAGATTTAACCTTAAATTAAAGGTAAACGCGGCCAGATCGCCAATGCTTGCTATCACAGAGGGAAGACGTGCACGAAGTAGGCTAAGTAGAGCGATACACTGATATTTGGCCTTTAAACATGTTAAAATGTGATCATGTGATTACTATTCAAAAAAGAAAAATCAAGACAGAGATCTGAGTTGATGCTGCCTCCTAAGTGGTGGCCTCATGGCCAACAAGTAGCACAGGAGAGATCCAATTATCCTGAACATCCACTGCTTTTGTTTCTTCCCTAAGAAAAGTGAAAATATAATAAAAGGGCTTAATGTTGCCTTAGGGGAGGGGAACTAGAGGCATGGTAGAGTTCAAAGGGCAACAACTTTTCTGTGCCCACCTCCTTCCTGTTCCTCACCAGAAAAAAATCATCCATAATAATCCCCACCCAGAAAACCCACCTGCCAGGCCAGAGCCAGAGCCAGGACAGTAAGTCTGGAGAGGAGTAAACGACTCCAGCAGTGCTTTTCCCCTTATCCGGTTCACATGTTACTTAGACTTGATTCACCCAGGAGAGAAGCTGGGCCCTTCTTACTCTCCTTTTTGTCTCTTACCATCTGGGGATCTGATGGAGAATTCTTAATCCAGAGACCTGTTATTCTAAAGTTTCAATTCCAGTAGCTCAGTTATACCGTGCTATTTGAGCTGTGGCTGATTGTTTTACAAAGTTGTCTTCCAAACCCAGCCTGCATTAGTAGAAAATCACTGCATCCTTTCAGTACAGCATGCTCCACAGGCCGAGGTGCTAGGTGAGGAGGCAGAAGGAGGGCGAGGAGAGTGTGCTGGGGATTACACCAAATTAGGAGACAGAGAAGTAGGCCCAAGACTGAAAACTAATTAGCCAACTATGATTTCAATAAGTACACTCCCAATTTTCATTTGGATCATAATTGTCAGTGCAGTTATCCCCAAATGAAGTATTTGGCCACAATGATAAAATAAAAAGTACATTTTCAGTGGTTACACGTTTTTGTAGAGTAAACAGAAAGCTTAAGAAAATGTTATTACCTGGTTTGTTCTTGCTGCAGTGAGTTGGGATCAGGTATAAAAAATCTTACTCGAAAGTGCAGAGTACAGGGGGGACCGCCTACAACAGTTTTCAAGAATAAATTAGAGTTTCTCTTTAAAAAAGTCAGCGCATGTAGCAGCTACTCTCCTGTAAGTGATGCACTTTTCACCAGACCGAAGTCTTTTCCATCATCTAAAGGACTAATTTCACAAAAGGAGCGCCTCGTTAATTGATCATTCATAAGTCTCCAAGTACACAAGAAGTAAAATATATTTGCCACATCAGCACAGAATGAGCTATTATCTACTTCCTACTACAGGTTTAACTCAGGACTGTGTTCAGACAAGGCACTCCATTTTCTGTACTAGGAATTTTTTAAATCCTTAAATCAGCAGATTACACAAAATTCACAAAGAAATAATCTCTGACATACATAGCAATTTGATGCTTTTCATACATTTTCAAGCACCTTTTTTAAGTCAAACACCACCGCGGCTGAGCAGGCGGGGCTGCCTCTGAGAGCCCCATCCGCTGATACACCACAGGCTCCTGGGTGGAGGTGGTTTGTCTCGGGTCACGCATTTGACTGACAAACCTGAACAGTGGCCCCGAGGTCTTTGATTCTGTCCTGCTGCATTTCAAAATCATTTTAGTCCCGAAAAATACTTCAAGCTTTTAATGCAAAGCGAATTCCAAAAGTGATTAATATATTAGCCTACATTACACAATTAACATACTTAAATATGGTTTTCTACAATGCCACCAAGAGTCGATTGGCTGAAAATTAGTTCATTTCTTTCGCCACCGGAGATGATCAGATTGTGCTGCTAAGATCCCATCCTCCTCTCTAAGTCGATTTCACCCCTTTCCATCACCTGGAAACAGTCAGCGGCTCCACATGGGCTCTGTGCTTTTTTGCCCTGGGACACTGCACCACTCCCCTCACTGATCCCCTTCTCTACATTAGTTCATCCTGGTCCTGCCCACCCCCGCTTTGGTGTTTTCTATATTATCTCTGGCTTGTGCCAGAGACAATGGTGTGAATACAACTGAACATAGATCTGAAAGGGTGCCTGGGCACAGCGGGTGACACTGCACCTTGGGTGGGGGAGCTAAGCACTCTCATTGCCTCAGGATGCACTTGGTCCCCTCCCCATCTGTAATCTGATATGCCCAGAAGCACCTCCCCTCCTCCCTCCCCCTGTGCACCCAGAGCACCCCTGCATGCCTCAACGCCTAGAACTTTCTTTTCCCTTGTCTACAGCCCCACATTTGGCTGGGAGCAACTTGAGGGCAGGGTCCAAATCTGATTTGGACCAGATTCTCAGCATATTGCCCAGACCTTGACAAAACAGGAGCTCAAGACACGCTTGCTGAATCAATGAGCCAGTGAGCGAATGAATGACAACACCCCCCAGACCCTGTGTGTACACTGCTCTGTGCATTTAAATGGCGGAGGTGTAGGAATTTATCTGGATAATGGCTCTGTGGCTCAATGTGGATTCTTCTGAATGCTAAGGACAGACTCCAGATAGAGTAGAACCAGGGTTCCCTGTCTCTCCGTTTCTCACCTAGACGCAGGAAGAGTGGGGCATGCGGCATCATGAGTATGCACACTTGTGTGTAAAGACCCACCTGCTCGCACTCCCCAACCACTCACAGGCCACGTCCTGGATGGAGGGCACCACCAGGGTGCAGAGAGGATGTGACAAGGGCCCTAACTTCAAGAGCTTGCAGTTTTGCAGGGCAGGGTAGAGGCAAATAACTTTTAGATGAAGGACATGTTCTGAGCCAGGAGACGGGCAGTGATAAATGTAAGGGAGTCACAGCTTCCACTAGGAGAGGAAAAGGGACCTGAGCAGCTTTGAAGAATGGCAAGATTGGGGTATAGGACAGTGGGAGACAACAGCATTCTTCAACAGAGGGGACAGAAGGAGAGAGGGCGCAGAGGTGTGTGTACAGCACTCAAGGTCGGCCAGGTTTATCTGGGGCGCAAGGTGCATAAAGGGAAACAGAGAGCAACACTGGAAAAGCAGGCTGAGAAAAGCAGGCAGTTGGGCGAGGTGTCACCCACCTAACCAGGTGCTGACAGCAGTTGGGTGCACTCATGGCTGATGAGCTGTGCTCTGTGTGTGACATTACTAAATGACGCCTTTATTTCCAGTGAATGAAGTCGTGCTAGGAAATTCTAGGGGTGTGTGTATCTGTCTCTCTTTCCCATCCTGGCTCTCACACGGGGGTAAGGCAAGTTGGTCCCTTTCCCCTTTCTTCCTTGCAAAAAGAAAGTGGGTTCCCTGGGCTCTTCACTGCCTCCTTCCTTCTCCGGACCCCTGGAGACTTATCTGCAAGCACTTCTGCTCATTCTGAAGCCAGTCAGGGAGAAATCTGCTCACTCCTGTCCTGCCACCGGGACCCCTGGAACCCAAGTGCCAGATGTCACAGGCACACTGATGAGGAGCGGAGACCTGGGCTGTGCTGCACTCACGCTGATGTGTAACCACAACAAAGGTCACGCCCACCTTTTAACTGCTTCCGGATGGGTTTGCTGGATTCCAGCCATCTCTGTTGGGTGAGAAAACACAAGATATAAAACCAAACCACGCCGGAGTCCAGCACATCTTGAAGGGACATCACTCACGGGAGAATCCACCACGTCATCGCCATGCTGCAGACCAAAATACTCCTTCTCAGTCACGCCCAAGTGGTTGTGCGCCATGTCCAGAAGAACTTGCCCGGTGTCTTGTTTCTAGGGGAAAAAAGGCCAAAAGGGCAAAATTTTAAAACGAATTAAAAACTAATGGTTAAAAGCCTAGCATAGCCAACAGGGCCTCCCTAGTGGCACAAGGGGTTAAGTCTCAGCCTATGAAGCTATCCATAGCCACTGCAGCACAAGTTCGATCTGCAGCCAGGGAGCTTCCCACGTGGCAGAGCAGACCTCGCCTGCCTCGCCCGCTGCTCCCTCAGCAGTGTACTTCAGTAGATCTGCCTGTTCTGCTCCCCGCTCTGTCTCTGGTGAATCCCCTCATGCCCCACCCCACATCTCTGGGCTACATCCCAGTTCTATTATGCATAAATAAATAAATCTTTTTTAAAAAGCCTAGTGTAGCCAACAAAAGAGCTAGAACACAGAGATTTCACACACACACATCCCACAAAAAGATGATTTAATAATTTCAAATGAAGAAGCCATCCAACACACATGGGAAGCAGAGCTAAGAGAAACGACAGAGAGATGATTTAAGACAACAGGAGTTTAATTTTCTAAGACTTCTTCCTTCCCCTTAGCTGAGATTCCCAAGTGATGATGTCCATATTGGAAAACTCGGATATCACAATTACAAGTAACGTCTCCGTGACCTACCCATGGATTATCCTCAGCAAAATGCTAATAACCCCATGTCGGTTTCTGTTGGTGCCTCAGAAGCCATGAACATATACAGGGAAAATTCCGCTAACCGTGTGAAGGCAGACAGCCCAGAACATTCAGCCCCGTCCAGAGCACCTCAAAGTGATATGGCGAGGGCTACACTGTGGGGTCGTCCAGCTCACTGCTCCCCGTTCACCTAAGTGGAAGCCCGTGGGGACAGCTGCCCATGGCTCATGCTGATGGTGGAGGCAGGGACAGAGCCACCAGCAGCCCTCCAGGAGCGACCGCAGCACATGGCGGCAGCGAGTCGTCAACTCATCTCAGGGGCAAGTGGACGTGCCCCTGACCTGGGCTGGGAGGATGCAGGGCTCAGAGGCCCCCGTGTGTGCAGGCGCGGGAGCCAACACAAGGCCCAGCTAGCAGAGGGCCCTGCAGGAAGAAAAGCGCAGGGGTGGCCAGCAGCGGGGTGCATTTGGGAAACCGAACCTTCTACTTTAACAGGCAGACCTCTCAGGAATCCTTTGAACGAAACCCCATTTAAGTTCAGGACAACAGGAGTCAGAAATAGACTGTGTATAGAATAAGGAAAGGGAGGTTTTTTTTTTTGAGTGCCTGTGAGTGAAAATATACCTGAAAGTAGGTCACCGTGACAAGGATGAGGGGAGCTAGACAGTTGTCAGTTCCCTCCGGCAGCCACTTCTTTGGTGGGGCCTCACATCACTGGGTCTGAAGTACCAGACATGCCCAGCTCAGGAATGCACCCCTTTCCCCAGGGCCACCCCTGCTGCTTCCTCCTGCTTCCCAGGACGCCTTCCACCACAAGGAAATCAAGACAGAGCAGAAAGCACAACCCAGCCCATGTATTCTTAATGACACACTCCACTCCCTTGATGTGTCAAAGAGCTGTCTGCTCCTCTTACTTACTTGGCATTATTTTTATATGTGATTGTATGTTAGGTTTAATAGACAGTAACTACTGTACTCTTCAAGGAGCCAGACATGATATTCTGTGTGCCTTTTTAATGTGATCTCTAATCGCTGCCCCAGTGTTGCAGAGTTGCCATCACCAGCCCTGCGCGGATGAGCCAAGGGAGGTTATGTGTCCGGTACTGGCAGGCAGGGATGGTTCGACAGCCTAACGCAGGTCGTCGGCTGCCAACAGGTGCCCACTACACTGCCTCTCTCTGGAACGCAGGATTCACGCACCGGGTATCTGCTCTGGGTGGCTCACCCACTTCTCAAAAGGATTTAAACACAAAAATAATAGAAGACACATTTGTAATAAGAACAGCATCCTGGCCCAGCACCCTCCCCACATCTGCACCAGGCACAGGGACCAGGGTGGGCCTGGGCTTGGCTAAGACCACTGGATGTCTCGGTGAGTGTCCCCATAGAGTCTGCTCCTACTAAAGAGCCTGAGAGCCACGGTGCAAACAATCCCCTCGAGTAGAAAAATATAAAGTGGTGGAGATTCTAAGGGGCCCTCAGGCCTTCAGATTCACTTCACTCACTTCAATGTGAGTCACCTGCTCCAGGGTGTTGGTGATCACTAGGACCTGCCCACCTGCCACCAGGGCTCTGTCCTGAGGCTTTGTGTGATCTCTGTTCTTGGATGATGCTTTCCTTCTTCTGGTTCGCAGGGCTTTTCACTCCTTGAAATATGTTCTTCCATTTCTCCCTGGGCAGTTCTGTTTCCTTCACTGCTTGTTCTTCTCTCCAACCTGAACACTGAAACCTCACTGGTATCTGCTGACCGTTCACTTCTCAGGTGATTGGCAGTCTCACAGCTGGAAATACTATCACTACTCTGACCACACAAACCTTTGCATCCTGCCTAGACCCTTCCTCAATCCCAACTCCACTCAGAAACCAAACTCCATTTCTACACTGATGAGTTTCAGGGGCAATTCAAACTCAAGGTGTTCGATACAATCTTCGCCTTGCAGCCTTTGCCATCTCTGCAAACTGCAGCTACATCCCGCCAATGGCTCAAGCCAAATCCCTGGTGTCGCCTTTAGGACCTTTCACATCCCAGATCCTATCAATCAGCAAATCCATTTCATAGACTCCATTTTCAAAATTTCCATCAGCAAATCCATTTCATAGACTCCATTTTCAAAATTTCCAGACTTGGTTTCCTCTTAGCCAGCCCCACACCCATCTTGTCAATTATCATCACCTCCTGCCTCTTAGACAATGGTTACCCCATGCAAAATAAATAGGAATTACTAAGTAATACCAGACTCAGACCATGTCAGTTCTCGCCCTAAATCTACTAATGTTTTCTTCCTCACTCAAAATAAAAGTCCATGTCCCCAGGTGATCTGTAAGGTTTTACAGTCTGTCCTACCCCAACACCTGTGATCGTTCTGACCTTTTCTCTTGTTACCCTTCCCTGTGCTCTCTCCATTCCAGACATACTGGCTTCCATACCATTCTACAACTTCACTAAGCAGGATCCTGCCTTTGCACTGCTTCATCTACCTGGAATTTGCTTTCTCCAGAGAAACACATGATTCCTCCCTTCACTTCCTTAGGTGATCTTATCAGTGAGGTCTTCCCTGATCCATCAGCTTCTAAGAATGCTAACCCCACTCTTGCCTTGCCCATGCTCTTTCTTCTTTACCTCACTTTCTTCTTCTTTTAAGCACATAACACCACCTGACACTGCATCCATTTGTTTACGGTCCATTTACTCCCACTAGGATGTCAGCTTTAAGAGCACAGGGATTTTGCTCTGTTTTGTTCAACACTGTATTTTTTTTACCCTGAATAAAGCCTGGCACATAGTAGGTGCTCAGTTAGTCATGTTTTTTTTAATTAAATATTCATGTTCTGGTTAGGATGGATTCATTCTTGGCGCTGAAAAATAGCTCCAAGACAGACAACAAGCATTTTAACTAACACAGGAGCCAGACACATACTAAGCTGCTAGTTTATAGCATCTGGAAGAGACATTTGTGATGTTTGCAGAGTTTGTTTGATCATAAAATGCTATAGAAGATGCATTTAAAAAGAAAGTAAGACCCAGGACAAATTTTGGTAGAACCAAACACCTGATTTTCAAAGGAAACATACATGTATTCACCAAGACGCTTACATCAAGCTGTAATGGACACCAAGACTGGATGGGAAGCAGAGTCTAATGCAGATTCTCAGGTCCCAACACCAAAGAGCATGCTCCAAATACCCAGGTAGTGCAGCAAATCTGTCCCTACAGGCATCCTAGACAGTGCCAATGTACTCAAAGAAATATTTGCTAGGGCTGTACTGTACAAAAGGAAGCCATGAGCTACAAGACTATTTGAAGTTTAATTAAAATTTTTAAAAATCCAGTCACATTTCAAGTGCTCAAGGGGTCAGTGGCTGCTGTACTGCTAAATGCAAATAGAGAACATTTTCAGTACTGCAGAAAGTTCTTTCAGACAGTGCTGCACTAGAGGATGCTTTTCATTAAACTGACTTAAGAATTAGGTCTATCCCCCTAATTAGATTTTGGAGGAACCTAACTAGACGATTACATTCCCTGGTTTGGGTTTCTCCTCCTTATTACAATGTCTCCCACCTGCAAAAAACCCAAGGCCCCTGACCTTAGGGAACAGACCTATGGGCCTATATGGAAGTAGGTGGGGAGTGGGGTAGAAATCTGGGGACGCTGTCCACTCCTGCTTCTCCACTGTCCACTTCCACTCTGTGCCAGGCAAGGAGCCCATATCCCCACATCCTCAGTGGTTTTGCTCACTAATCGGAAGGTAAGGAGGTGCCCCATTCCCAGGGCAGCTGTTCCACTTCTGGACTAGGAAGGAGAAACAGCTCCCACCGTGTGTGACTTCACACCAACTGCCCTCTCCCCTTATCTGCCAGCCATCAAGGTCCAGAGTGACCCAGTCAGCAGGAGGTATGCAGAAGACCCAGGGATCACTTTCTGTTACCTTTTAAATTGTGGTTTTTCATCGTCCCCAGCTCTCCCATCCTCTGTGTTCTACCTCTGACACCTCTCCTTACACATTGAACTTCCCAGAAGGAGCAGATGCTGGCAGCCAGTCCAGGGTTTAGGACTGGCCAGAGAATGGGAGAGGCAGGCAAAGGTCACAGGCTTTTGCCCAGAGTGCTGACTGGGGTGGGTGGGGCAGCAGGGAGGGGCTGTTCAAACAAGGTATGGCTAGTCTGAGACCGGAGATGAGCCCTCATTTCCAGTCCTGCTTCTGTCACGGGCTTGACACTCTCACCATCCTCCAGGTGGGATCTACCACTTGCACATTTAAGAGCAGCTGCTGTGGGCCTCCCTGGTGGCAGAGCGGTTAAGTGCTGTGCGGTGAAGCTGTCGGCAGCGGCAACGTCTGTTCGATGCCAGGCTGGGGAGATTCCCACATGACGTAGCAGACCTCTCCTGCTTCGCCCGCAGCTCCCCTCAGCAGTGTGTTTCTGTCCATCTGCCTGTTCTGCTCCCCACTCTGTCTCTGGTGAACCCTCTCGCCACCCCACTCCTCTGGCCTGTACCCCAGCTTGTATGCATAAATAAATCTTAAAAAAAAAAAAAAAAGAGCAGCTGCTGTATGGCCGGCCCTGTACCAGGCAGGCCTAGGACCCCATTCCCGTCCTACAGGAGCTCAGTCATAGGAGCTTTGTCATAGACCCTCTGATGACAGCTATCCTCACAGCAAGGGCGCCATGAGCTCAGGAGTAACAGCTCAGGCATTCAGTTCCCATCCCAGGAAAGGGCAGGTCAGTCCAACCCAGGCAAGAAGGAGAACAGTGTTCAAGGTTATTTCTAGTCCATGCTCAACATACAAGATCTGAGACTTCCAGCTTTCATTTGAACATATATTTTTTTTCATTTTAATAAACCAGGAAATGAAAACTATTCCTTAGGGTCATTAATTCAGAAAAAAATTAAAGTTGGAGAACTTACATTAACTTTAAAGGTCTGTACCAAGCCATCTAAAAAGCGGATGCTGCAGACGACTTCAGATCGCGTTTTCTCTTTGGGTAATTCTGAGGTTCGTATGTTGTTAATTCTTCCACCCAACGCACGTAACCTGGAGGTCATAACTATCGCTGAATGACCTGTAAGGGAAGACAGAGCTGTCAGCGCTGCCATGCAAATCAGCAGTTACAGGTGAACGCACCTCAGCCCACGCAGCCTTCTCCCCCGTCTGCTCTGATCGTCACAGGAACCCCGGTAATGAGACTAGATAACAATCCATGTTTCCATTTGAGTTTTGACTTCTAAGCAAAATTTATTGCTCAATTACAACATGGTTATAGAATCATACGGTTTATTTGTGTGTCTTCTATCCCCCTGGTCTAGATCTTTTGATCTAGGTTTTCAATTTTTATTTTTATTTTATCTATTTGTGTATTCCATCATAAGATTTTGCAACACTAAATGTGGTATCTTCTTATAATAAATATGCAAATCAGGGCCTCTCTGGTGACCTAAGGGTTAAGTCTCAGCACTATCACCCTAGGGTCTGTTTGATCCCCAACCAGGGAGCTAACCCACATCTGGCCCAGCAGATCTCTCCTGTCACCCCCGCTGCTCCCCTCAGCAGTGTATTTCATCCGCCTGTTCTGTTCCCCACTCTGTTTCTGGTGAATCCTCTCATCTCCTCCCCCCTCCCCGCAACTGTGGCCTACATCCCAGTTCTTCTATGCATAAACAACTCAATCTTAAAAAAAAAAATCAACACTGTATTTAAAAGCATAACAAGAAACCGCACAGAAATACGGAAACATAAATAAACGAAGAATATGTAAAGAATTCTCACAAATCACTAAGAGACAAACAACCTGGTAGAAAATGGAAACCAAGTTAGCGGTCAAAGAGATACAAATTAAAACCACAAAGCACTACAGAGGCACAGGAAGGGCTACAATATAATCTGACAAAACCAAGAACTGACCAGGGTGTGGGGCAACTGCGATTCCAGCACTGCTGGTGAGAGCCGCATCAGTGCAACTGCTTTGGGTAACCCCCTGGCAATAAGTCCCAAAGCTGGTCTATGCATGTGCTGTGACATCATCCCACCAACAGAAAAACAGACCTTCCCTAACAGACAATTACAAGAATCTCCTAAAAGGGCCTCCCTGGTGGCGCAAAGGGTTAAGCAGAGTTCTGTGGAGCTGTTGGCAGCTGTGGCTGGAGTTTGATGCCCAGCGGGAGAGATTCCCAAATCTCACAGCAGACCTCTCCTGCCTTGCCCACTGCTCCCCTCAGCAGTGTATTTCCATCGATCTGCCTGTGCTGCTCCCCACTCTGTCTCTGGTGAACCCTCTCACCAGCCTGCACCCCAGCTTGTATGCATAAATAAATAAATCTTTAAAAAAAAAAAAAAGAACCGTCTAACAGGACAAACTGGTATAGTCCTACCACATACAACTACACTGTGAAGGAAATACAGGCACCATACTGCATACAATATATGAATTCCTCTAACACAGAGTTGAGCAAAAGCAGCCAGACACAGTAAATTACCTGCCTCACAACGCCATTTACATAAAGTTCAGAAACAGACAAAGCAAATGAGTGCGAACAGAAGACAGGCTGGTGGTGCCCTCTGGGAGTAGCGAGGAATGGCCCTCTGGGGCCCAAAAGGCTGGCGTCCTCCATTTGGAAATGCAGCCAGCTCCACACTTATGATCTGTACACCTTTCCTGACGTATCCTTCAACATTTTACTTAAAAAATATACCTACGAAGAGGGAATTAGAGGGCAGTTTAAAATCTGACCATGGTTTTTTCAGGAAAAAGGGAAGTTATTTTACCAGTGCATGCAACTGTGGGGTGGCTCATCTGAAAAGGTGTGCAGACAAGCAGGTGGAGGGCCTGGCTCGAGGGAACAGAGGAGTAAATCTGATGAGTTGACGTAAGAGCAGATAAAAATGAAGGACTTAAGAGAAATTTAATGTTCTTTATTAATTGGCTGCAAACATTTTAGGATGAGCTGCGCCTTTGCACAAGCTGTTCCTTCTGCCTGGAAAACCCTTATTGCTCCTCTTCAACCTGACTCCTATTCAGGCCTCAGTGCTCAGCACAAGCATCACTTCCTCAGGGAAGCCTTCCCTGGTGTCCCGTACCACTCATTTGTATTGAAGGTGGTGCTCTACAGTGCTCACCACAATCTCACCTTTAGAACTGGTGATGTGGTAATCTGGTATCTGCTTCTCCCACTGGATACTAAGCTTCACAAGGATACAAAACTGGCCTGCTTAGCAAGCCTAAGCAGAGCCCAGAGGCACAGCTCAGCTGCAGGAAGCTAAAGCACAAAGGAGATGAAGCAGTGTGGAAGGTACATCCAGAGAAGGATGCACTTGGGCCCTTATGTGAGTTAAAGAGCACCAGGCAGTCGGTCCTCCACTCCTTTGTAGATAGAGAATCTCAAATCATTTAAAAAGTTCCTGGAACTGACAGTAGAAGGAAACTTATTCAGCCTCTTAGAAAATTCCACCCACCCCACCACCTCCACCTTGCCCTTTCCAATGAAAATGTCATCAGAAGCAGAAATGCATTTTCTGAGTAATACCGAAAGTTATCAAAAAACAATAAATGTGTTCTATAATGCTTTAGCGCTATTAATTTTGAAATGTCAAATTTATCTTTTAGTCCTTGTCTAAGAATTCCAGGTAAGTTTGCTTTCTTTTAAAGATACAGTAGAACCTTGACAGGAGTGGATCTTAGGAAGAGGTAGAGTCACCTGTCCAGGTCCCATCTACAGACAGTGATGCAGCACCCCGGGGTGGCCCAGACTGCCATTTACTCTAGGGGGCCCTCAAAAGAAGGGCCAGGCAGCCAGCAACTAGGGGGTGGCTTTTCAGGGAACCTCAGGTCAGACTTGGAAAATAAACTGGTAATCTGAGCAATTCCCTGAGGGCACATGCAGAAGGGTGGGCTAGTTCCACGCTGAGAAACTCTAGACAGGAGCTTGCAAATGAAAGTCACAGGCGGATGCACCAACTGCAAGCGCTGGTTTTCTTCACCTGTGTCACTCAGTATGGCCACGCTGGCATCGGCACCAGTGGGACTTACTCAGTTAACCGTGGTTAAGTAGCATAATCCTGCATTCAGCTGACAAAGTAGACCAGCAACTCAGAAGAGACATAATTTCTCTTCCTCATACGGATATGTTACATAAGGGCTTGAAACCTGAGGACCATGCCATAAACAGGTATTCATGAAAATTGCAGAAATGTCCTTCCCATGACTGTGCCGAGCAGACCTTGACATGAGCCCGTCCGATGCTGCATAACCACAGAACTAAGCCACGTGGTGTACTCAGATTGTCTTGACATGATCTCTTAAACAATCTGGTCAGGACAACGCATGCTGACTAACTGCCCTGTTTCCTGTGCCACGGCCATTGGGGAACTCGGGGTTTCTATGGCTTCCTTTATAAGCCTCTTAATTCTAAACAAAGCCACAACCCAACCAGGAACACAATGGGCGCTCCAACCACAAATGATCACGGCTGTAGCTGATGCATTTTACAAGCTGGGACCCAAGTTTGTTCCTTGCACGTTTTATCAGATTCAAACAGTATGGTCTTAGAATCTGGTTTGCATAGTAATCGTAGAGGTTCTTTGATACCATCACTATCAAAGAATATACTTGTAAGACATATGACATAAAGAGGTAACATCTCACTTTGCACACAGTAGGCGGCTAATACATACTGTGAGCACTGTGGCGCACATAACAGGTACTCAATGAAGGCATGTTAGTAACAGTGCAAAGCTTCTGATACCATCAGGTGCTGACCGTAGATTCTGGATTTTGCAGGCAATTCTGATTTCAAATACCTAACAGACAGAAATGTCCCATTTCTTAAGATTTTTATTTATTTTTATGAAAGACAGCTTGCTAAAGGTAAAGAGCAGTTGGGCTATAGACATGGGCTATACCTTTGCGCTGCTCTACAATCTCAATGAACCAGAAGCAGGCGCACACAGCCACGGGCCGCCACCATGCCCTGGCATGAGGGACATGAGAGCCCTTGGTCAGGGTTAGGTAACAAGTTTTCTGCTGCTGTCCCCACTGGGCTCCTTGCCGGCCCTTAAGTCCAACATGTGAACAAACTGATGCTCTATTTCCTGAGAGTCGACATTTTTCGGGGCCTCCCCTGGTGGTGCAAGGGGTTAAGCACAACATTATGAAGCTATCCAGAGCCACTGCAGCACGAGTTTGATCCCCGGCCAGGGTCTCCTGTCTTGCCCGCTGCTCCCCTCAGCAGTGTATTTCAGTGGATCTGCCTGTTCTGCTCCCCACTCTGTCTCTGGTGAATCCTCTCACCACCCCATACCTCTGGCCTACACCCCAGTTCTTGTATGTATAAATAAATAAATATTTAAAAAAAGAAGTCTACATTTCTACCTGGGGTACTTTGTTCTTTCACAGGCCAGTGAACCACAGACAGAAAGAAGAGGACCACTGTTTTGCAACCACCCCAGGCCGGATAGATCATCATCGGTTCTTGTAGACAAAAACACAATTTTGGAGCCTTTGGTAAATTTTTACAGGCCTTTAATGCTGGATCAGGGGACAGACCAGCTTTCTTCTCAGCATTTCTCCGGCTGTCTCCTCCCCCGTGATCTGAGTGCCTCCGCCCTTATAGCCCCTGCACTGGTGTTAGCACCTACACATGCACACCTACACACGTGCACGTCTGTGCTCTCTGGGCCCAGGTGTCCATAATCAGACACATACAAGATGGCAGGTGCTAGCCAGAGAGGCAAATGGTGGGAGGGTGGAAAAAGCCGGATAACTTCATTTACTCTCCAACCATACTCTTCCATTAGAGAAAGCTGAAAAGCAACTCATCTCCATATTGATCATTTTAAACGTATTAAGGTTATTTCATACCTGTTTTTAAAATAAACATCTTAGACCTCTAACTCATGAGTATAAAGTTTCATTTAAAAAAAAAAAAAAAAGATGTCCTGACCAATAAAACAATTTGTGGGTAAACCATACAAGTGCACCATGGTGGCGCTTTACTGGAATCACCCTGCAGAATCACACTGCCCTAGGCCAATGCCACCACCTAGTGGCTGCCAGAGGAAGAGCGCCACTTCATGGCCTCCCCTCTGGTTTTCTTCCTTCTTGCTCAATAGAAGTATTGCCATGCTCCCTCCTTGTCATCCTTCAGTTCAGCTTATTTTTAAGAAGTGCCACATCATACAGGGGCTTTTCTGTAGCTCAATTCCTTCCCTTCCTTTAGCTCTGCTAATGAACTCAGGACGTTCTCTTCCTTTCCCTTCTCTCCTTCCTCTATTTGTAAACGCCAACAGATGCCTGATCAGCTGGAGTGAATCTACCACTGAAAAATAATAAACATTCACATACCATGAGCCACGCTAAGCAGATGACTCATCATGTTAAGTGTGCCTCTTAATACCAATATTGAAGGTATTTACGATAAATGTTTTATTTGTTTAGTTGCTAATACCTCTTTTGCACCATAAACACATAGAGCTGGGTAGTAATTAACATGGGTTGATTAAGTTTTGGGTGAGGGGGTCTTGGGGGCCCTAATAATCACTCGCATCACTCACAGCCTCACCGTGTATTGATGAGAAACATAAATCCCACTTTCTGACTGTTGCCTGCACCCCACACGGCAGTTTTGAGTTCTCGTCTGTTCAAGTCTGGGTCTAAGTGTTCCGTAAACCCTCTGAGGAAATGCGAGTACTCCCACCTAAAGATAAAATTTATAAATGTCTTGATGGGGATTAAGCAGTAGGTGCAGATTATATTAAACTCTAAGAAAGCTTTAGTAAGTTACCAACAACAACAAAAAAGATTTTAAAGCCTAATAATACTTTAATGTACTTTCATCTGGGGAGTTTATTAAAATAAAGATTTTAGGGCGCCAACTACAGAGACGCTGGTTGAGTAAGAACCCAGGAAACTGCATTTTAAAATTTCTTCCAAATTTACAGAAAAACTGCAAAACTAGAATTCCATATACCCCAGTTGGCCTGAATTCAACGGTTAACATTTTGCCACATATGTTCTCTGCACACCCCGCCCCCAATCTGGGCTTTTCTTTCTGAAAATAAGCTAGCATGCTCCTTTACCGCTAAATATTTTGGCATGCATCTCCCCAAACAAGGACATTTCATAACCACAGTACAATTACCGCACTGAGGAAATTTAGCAGTACAAAGTGCTTATCTAGTAGCTGGTCCGTATTTCTTTTCTCTTGATCCAGAATCCAAACCAAGCCCCAGCCTTGCTTTGTCATGGAGAGGTTGCATTTTTAATGAGAACTCCAGAGGACTGTAATGCGGGCCTTCTGAGCTCACACAGTGGAAAACACTCAAGTAGGCTATCTCCAGGGTTCCTTTCAGTTTTGATTCTCATGTCTGCAGGGTTGGGTTAAGCTGAACCCGATGTCAGTTTTCCTGTCAATATTACAAGCTTCCCAGAGCTAGAGTTTCTCCTGCCAGCAGCTGTCCTATCACTCAGTCTGCTGCAGTAACAGACTTGGTCTGTATGTCGTGCCTGGATTACACCGCTGTCATGGCTCAGAGGACCCAGCAAGAAAATAACAGTTTTAAAGGAGTCTATCACTTAACATGATGTAACCAAACCTGGCTTAGTTCCAGAGCACTCTGATTAGCTAACTCTTTCACTGAGAGCAATTCTTAACAATTCATAACATCCACTTTGGAGAGCAGAGCAGAGCCTGGCCTGCACAGGCTGCCTCAGGAGCCGTGTGGGGGAGAGTTGGAAGGGAGGGGAGAGAGACAGTGCATTTTGTGTGATCAGGCTTTGCAAATGCTGTTAATGAAACTCAGCCTGACTGATGAAAAATTGATGACTTTAATTCTCACTTGTGAAGGTCCCATATATCTTAGAAAACACTCTGTATGTTATTTCACTTTATTAACTTCGAATTATCTGTAACTGAAAACAAAACTGCCATCCAACGGATACATGGAATTTAATTTTTCCCTCAAGATGACAACTCCCTTAAGTTTATCAACACTACCTTCTGTCATTTCCCTTCCCCCCCTTACCTGACATTTTCAATTTCCAAAGTACAACAGTGCATAGCACAAAGATACAGGCACTAACTTACTTTAAGAGTTAGCTTATAATGTGGGCATAACTACTACTGCTTACTAAATTAGAAAAAAAAATCTAATTCATGAACGGAGGCCTTTTCCTATTGCTAATATAATGTGAAGCCAATATCCCTATCTGTCCTGTGTCTGTACCCAAAAAAACTTTAAATAACATCTCTAAAGCTTAAAGCCTGATAACGAATACAATAACCACAGCTGAAAATGAAGGTGTCAGTGTACCTTATTTTAACTGTGTATGCATATATATATAAAAGTATCTAATACCACTTATTGGAAAGTGTTTCCACTCATCATTTCTGAAAGTTTTTAACTCTCAGAAGCCACATTGTTCTCACCACAATAGGAGAAAATAGCTCACACAAATCACCTTCACAACAGTTTGATATTCAAATTAGTTTGCAATTATTAACGCTAATACTCCAGGAGCACAATCTTAGTCTGGAATCATAAATTCCATAGACCCTGGAATTTGCAAGGGAGAGGCTCTCCAACTGGAGGGCCTGAGGAGGGGGGTGGGGGTTGGGGAGTGGGGGGTGGGGGTGGGGGGGTAATTTGTAGGATTAGTTGTATTCAAACAGAGACCCGTAATTAGTGTCCTTGTTCTCACACAACCTCAAAATGTCAAATAGTTTTCTTATTATGGAGTCGGGGTTTATTTATAGGTTCAACACCATGACACTCGCAAAACTAACAAAATAAAAAGTTATACTTGATACTGGGAGGGTATCAAGAAGTAGTTTTAAGCTCCCTGAAGGGCAAGAAAAAGAATGCAGTGGGAGCTGCAGGCAGTTTCAGGACAGAGGTAATGTGGCTATAAAGAGAAACCAATCTCGGCTGTTCCACGAGCTGAATTTTCAGGGTAGGCATGAGGGGCGAGCTAATTGAAATACAGAGTTTGTTCCTTAGCAATGTGAACACCCTGCTAAATTTGTGAATCTGTCAAATGGAATCATTACTTTCTCCCCCCTACCTTTCCCGTTTTTCTTTTAGTGTCACAAGCTCCCAGAAGCCTGGCAGAACACCCGCCCCCCACCCCCCGCCCCACCCCAAACCCCAAACCCCTTCCAAGCACAACTCCCTCCAGAGGTGACCACACTTGTGACTTAGCACTGCTTTCATGAGATTTTTAGAAGTTATTTTTTACAGGACTCACCCCCAGGGTTGTTTCTCAGTGTGCATGGGTACAAAGAAGAGTTTGTCTTTGAAAGGTGGACTGGTACACTTTCCCTACTACAGGCGACCTTGGTGAACCCAGAAACTTTAGAGGCCAGCTAGCTGCCTCCTGGGAGGAACAGGAACCTGCCCCAGGCCTGCAGGAAGGAACTGAGGCACAAGGAGAAAAATGACTTTGAGGACCAGACAAGCCATCCCCACAGGGTCTCAGCCAGCAGCCAAGTCGCCCGTCAGACCAGGACTGGAATTTCATGACCCATAGATCTTGATTATAATTCCATTTAGCCTTTGCTACTACTTTGGCAAAGGAATTCCAGACCATTCATTCACTCAGTATTTATTCGGTACCTGTTGCGCCAGGTCAGGGGTGGGGAAGGCAGAGGTGCTGGGGTTTCAAGTTCTCAGGAGATGAAAGCCCAGGGGGCAGGAGTAACAGGAGGAAGGCAGCAGAGCTGATGAAGGGCTGGGTGGCAGGACCAGTTTATGCGGCTTCCGGGAACCTTGCAGGATACAGAGAAATCCAGCAGGCAGAGAAGCGACATTCCAGAAACAGCACACAGCGTGTGCACAGGCTGGGTAAACACATGTACACTCCACGGAACCCAGGAGTGGTGGAGGAACAACTGAAATCCTAGAGCACCTCAGGACCCACAAGACTAGGTTCCAGGAAACCCAGGGATTGTCACACGGAAGAAGAATCAGGATATGGTTTGGGGCTGTGGGAAGGGGGTGGCAATGGAGTCAGGGTGGGGTGGAATCCCGGCTTAACCATGTATTTGCTGTACGTACTCAGCTCACTCAACCCAAGACGGTTTCTTCTATCTATAAAAGGGGGGACACTCTGCTTCCCAAAGTTGTTTTAAGCACTTAAGTTAATACACATGCAAATTAGGTGAGCCCCCACCATCCGGGCAGAGCCCAATCAATGGCCCTTATTATTACTATCATTAGACTGATTTCTCAGGCCCCAAGCTTCAATGAAACAGATTACCTTTCAACAGCAGGAAGAGCTTCTGAATAGTAGAGGCTGCACGGGTATGGAAGGGGCTGCCTCAGGAGAGAGGGAAGCAAGCGGGGGAGCTGGTAAGACCCTGGGCAAGAAGGCTGCAGAGGGTGAGCTGGCACTGGCAACTGTGTTTCCAGGACCAAGATGGTGTTGTGACTTCTGTTTCAACAGTGTTGGCCAAGCAAGGTTAAATTTCTGTACATGTGAGTTCCACTCAAAGCAGCTTTGTTTACCATGGGGTAGCTTTGCACAGTTCTCTCATGGGAAATAGTTCTAAATGGGGAACTCATTCTTGGGCAACAACTAAAATGGCCCAAACCATGAACCAGGGCAGAAAGAATAAAAACAGACAAAAAGCAACATGTAATGCTCAACATGGACTCAGCGAACAATGGGATATGTTTTCTACCGAGTGGTTTCTACCTAAAACCAAGCGAGCCATCTTTCTTCATTCTGCCTCTGAATAGTTCCACTAGGCACCAAACAGACTAGAACACAGGATAGAATAAATTTACTCTACGGGGACATGAATCAAGTTGCATAAACTTGACAAAAATACTGTGCTAATATTTACCCTCGGGCCACAGGCACGCCCATTTGGGTGTCAGTCTACGATATTTCTATCTTAGGTTCCAGCCCCCACCCCTTTACAGCCAAAAGCAGCAAAAGTCTTCAGAAAAGAAAACAGCTAAAGTCACTTTGAAAGGTTTGAGATGTGCTAATCGCAGCGCATCCCAGCCAAGAAGCTGGAATGTCACAGCCGGACCAGTCGGCCAGCTCTGGCTCTGGCCAAGAGTCTGAGGCCAGCAGTGGCCTGGCCAGAGAAACCCAATCCTCATCACCAGCAGCCCTCGCCATAATTTTATCTCAAGGAAACACAGAAAAATACCCCCCTTCCTTTCCTCCCCAAAGTATCACCCTATTTGTCACTAATCAGTCAAGTGACCCAGGAACTCACTTCTCCATTTTTCTCAGCTCAGTTTCCCAGCTTAGAGCCCTCTGTCTCCTTCCAGCTCTACAATCCCCTGCCTGTGAGGTTTGAACGCGAGCAGCCATCTCAGGTTATATTAGGTACAGTAACCCTGCTGGCTGCCAGCGCCTTGAGAAACCAAGATAAAATGTATTTTTATGCGGCCTTGTCAGATTTCCAGGGCTTTGCGACTTGGTTCAGATGGGGTAGGAAATGAATGAAAGGAAACTATTAACTTTAAAAAAGACTCAAAGGCACCACACATGTTGACTAGAGTAACAGTATTGAGGAAATGGATGAGAAGAATCTGTCTTGTTGCTGCCTTTCCTTACCAGCACTGAGGCCTTCCACAGCCTAAGAGCCGGTACAGACACAAATGCAGACGCTTCCCTCATTTCAAGGAGCGCTCAGTGACTTGGACTGGGGGGGAGTGGGGGGGGGCGCCTGGGTGACCAGGAGTCTCAGCAGGGCAGGGCCGACTAGAAGACTGAAGGAGCAAGCCAGGCGGGCTCTCGTCTCTGCTCGGCCACTCCCAAGTAGATATGGCCTTGGACAAATGAAACTTTCTAAGCCTGTTTCCTCATCTGCAAATTCTGAGCAGCAGAGATACTGTGCCTGGCCCCCCAGACGCTGAGTCAACACTGGCTTCGTGAGCATCGCCTCTGTCACTGCCCTTCCCACCCACCTTGTTCCCAGGGCCGCGTTCCCAGGCTCCCTGTCCTGAGGAGCAACCCAGGGTCCCACAGGGCTTCTGCGGCCTCCAAATTCGTTCACACCCATTACTCCCAGCTCCATTCACTCTGGGTGGGCCTGCCGGGCGGCGCTGCAGCGCCCACTGCACAGATGGCGGCTCAGCTCAGAGCATGCCCACGCTGTCAGGATCCCTGCTAAGCCCAGGGCCCAAGTGACGGGGTGGAAGGTGAGTTGCAGGTGACTCACGGGGGGTGGGAGCCCCCACTTAATCACTATTGTGATTTACCGGCTAAAGGTATATTCTTTACCCTTTGAGATAATCTTCACACACACTCCCCACAGGTCACATGTTGGTAAATTTCCTCTTAGGGAGAAAATGGTCCAGAAAACCTTTTTCCCCCTAATTAATTCTGCAACATCAGAAACCTGAGTAACAACCTGGATATTTATTACCATATTCCCTCTGTTCTAAGATGACAACTGCTTTAGCAGGTGCTTCAGAAAAATTTTAAAGGAACAGACCATCCAAAGTGCAATTTGTTTACAAAGACCATGGTGATTTCGGAGAAGGTGAAATGTGGGACAGTCTGTCAGGACTGAGGGACCCCAAATCGATGACTTCCTCTCACTTTTGCATGGGTGGAACGCACATGACCACATGATGTCTAAAGGCCCTTCCAACTCGACAGGCAGTCACCCCTGGGTTAATTATTAGCCGTGGGAGAGGAATAGGCCACCTCATTTCCTGAGGCGAGGCCTGGGGGTAGGCCAGGCCTGCCTCCTCCCCCGTGACCAACAGCTCTCCTTCCAGGGCGGCCTCAGGGTGCCAGGCCAGCCCCAGCTGGTCTTCCCTTCCACTGCACTTGCCTCCAGCCATCTTAGGACTTTGAGGACTCTTGGGGGAGGCCGGAAGCGTTTCCCGGAAGCGAGGGTTCTCAATGAACTTGAGCTCTACCAGGTCCTTGCCCCAGTAAGCCCAGGATCTCACAAAGACAGTCATGGGGTGCGGGGAACTGATAAACTCAGGGGGCCCTCTAGGTGAGGTGGAGGCTTTCTGCATCTTCAGGCGGATGCAGGACACTGGTTCTTTCAATCAGCTGTGGCAGATGCTTGGGCAGCAGAGAACCGACCTCCACGCCATGGAAGACCTGAAGCTCTGACCTCCTGAAGGTCGCTAACCCTGGACAGCTGGGCAGACTGGCCGCTGCGGAGCGTGAACGCTGACGTGCTCACGTCCAGTGAAGCAAGGCTACGAACAGTGTTTCTTGTTTGGAATTTTTCTGAAGTAGTACTCATGTCAGTAAGTACACAGTCACACAGCCATCGTCTACTCTTTCCCTTGGCCCACCACTGAACACTCTGCTACGTCATGGACACTTTTGCTCTGGTTTTACAATCCCACCTGGTGGAACCATGACCGTAGCTGCATGTTCAGATGGCCTCTACTGAGTAGGGCTCGAGCATCCACAGGAACCCAAAGAGGGAACAAGGAAAATGAGACTGGGACCAAGTATGGGCACCGACATGAGCAAAGGGGGCCCAGGTGAGCGCTGCAACCACCGTAAGTGACAAGTGGGGCCAGACCACTGCTGGAGGAAAAAGACAAAACAGGTGTAGAGTAAGTGAATTAATCAGGCTTGCACCACCGGCCTCCGTGGTGTAAGCACCTTCTGCGGCCTTGATCGTGTTGATGTAGAAGGTGCTTGGGAGTGCGGGTAGAGGGCATGTGTGTCTGACTGCGGCCACCTGGAGTATGAGTGTGTGCACGCCGGAGCCCAGCGGCAAGGGATAGAGGGGGCATCACTCAGACGGGTGGTGGCTACGAGAGGACAGCAGCGTGATGACAGAAGAGGTGAGACCACAAAAAACACCAGAAAGCCCAGAGAAAGAGCATAAAGATTGGTGGGGGGCTAAGAGTCTCAGTTGGCTGCCTGCCTCCCAGCCCCCCTGCCTGGTGCACCTGTGTACCTGGCTCCCTGAGAGAGCATTAAAGCCTGCAAAATCCACCAAGGGCTCCGGGACTCTCCTTTATCTGTCTGCGCAAATCCATAATGAACCTGCGCTGTGCCCGCTGGCAAAACACAGGTCATGACTGACCTGGCAAAGCCACTGGTCCAACTATTCTGTCTGTTCTGCCAGGTAGAACAATCCTTCTCCTCGGGAAAGGACAGAATTAAAGATGCTGGGAAGGTATCTCTAACCCCTCCATGAGGCACTCTATACCTGTCACCTCTTTCAACTCCACATCGAAAAAGGGAACCAGGCTTAAAGATCTTAAGGACCACATCTGAGGCGACCTGGTGGCAGGCAGGACCCAAACCCAGGGGATCCCAACAAAGCCAGGGCCTCTCAGACCTGGCACTACCACACCCACCTTTTAGTGGTAAAACAAATGGAACACAACTTGTGCCATTCCCACCATTTTTAAGTGCACGATTCAGAGGCATTAATGCATCCATAATATCATGCAACCATCACCATTAATCTATTTCCAAAAACTTTTTCATCACCCAAACAGGAACTCTGTACCATGAAGCAAGAGCGCCTCGTTCCTTCCCTCCCCCACCTCGGGTAACCTCCAATCCACTTTCTCTCTATGAATTTGCCCAGATATTTCCTGTAAGTAGAATGACCCAGTTTTTGTCCTGGTGTCTGCTCTGTTTTACTTAATGGCATGTTTTTAAGGTTTTAGGCTGAACCATGTATCTAACTTCATCCCCTTTTGGGCCTGAGGACGATGTAGCTCTGGCTTGTCCAGTTTATCCACGCATCTGTCGGCGGACACTGGGGCCGTGACACCATCTGGTCACTGAATACTGCTGCAGCGAACACTGCTGGACAAGCACATGGGGCCATTTTTAATTCTTCTGGGTCTACACCTAGGGCCACGTGGTAACTATGTTCAGCTTTCTAGAGGAAACAGCAAACTCCTACAGGGCTCCAACACATCACATTCCCACTGGAAACGGGAGAGGTTCCAATTTCTCCATCCCTCACCAATGCTTCCGACCATGCCCCTCCTAGCAAGAGAGAAGTGACAGCTCACCGCTGTCGTGATTTGTATTTCCCTAATGACAAATGAAGTTAAGCATTTTCTCGGCTTATTGGCCATTTGGAGCTCTTCAGAGGAATGTTTATTCGAGTCCTCTGCCTATTTTTAAATTGGGCTGTTTATCTTAATTGGGGCTGTTGAGTTATAGGTGTTCTGAATGTTAAAGCTTTATCATATGTGATTTGTAAATATTTTCTCCCATTCCGGCGGTTGTCTTTTCATGTTCTCTGTAATGTCTTCTGATGCACAAAAGTTTAATTTTGACAAAGTTCAATTCACCTATTTTTTTTTTTTTTTTGGTCACTCATGCTTTTGATGACCCACGCAGAATCCAGTGCCAAATCCAAGGTCATTTTCTCTTACGGTTTTAGTGCTTAGTTAGGTCACAGATTCCTTTGGAGATAATTTTTGTATCTGGTGTGAGGTAGGGACTGCCCTGGTGTTTTCGGGGTCCCTCCCCACCAGTTCTCTGGCAGAGCATGCATTAGATCAGGGACTTCAGGAAGTCAGGGGCCAGGGCCTTTTCAAAACCATCACTCCAGTATAGGAAGCCAACCCAGTGCTGAGTACTCATAGGTACTCAGATGAGCAGATGGTTTAGTAGATACACCACTGTTTCTCTTCATTACCGCAAGACCACCCCCAACTTCCTGAAAAACTCTTATTTGTAAAAAGTAAATCCAATAATCTAAACATATTAAGAATCAACGTCAACAACTGCATTTTTATACTCCTATTTGTTAATCTAAACTGATCCCAGATCTAACTAATGCACTTAGCTAACAACAGGGCATAGCACCCAGCCCTGAGAGACTCAACATGCCCTTACCAGTCTCTGAGTTCAAGTCCCTCAAGGCACAGATGAGGAAACTGGGTGGATGGAGGCAGTGACTCCCCAAAGCCTGGGCTTCAATGCCCAGGGCTTTCCCCACCAAGTGCAGGCCGCAGTGCTCACTCACTGCAGACCAGCCACAAAAACACAGCAGGTTAGTCTGAAGGCTTCAGATGGTAGGAGTGGTCCCCTGGCTCCACAAGCTTGCAGTGGGGGAAGAAAAATGAACCCTGCATCCTAGATCTCACTCTGCTACATGAGGGTCCCTCCTGCTGTTCTGAAGGGCATCGTTCGCACTCACTCCACTCCAGCCACAGCGCCCCCTTTCTTGTTCCCCGTGCCAAGCCAGACACTGCCTCAGGTGTTCCTCAATCTGGGACACCCTCCTCCTTCAGCCCTCCCTTTCTTATGTCCGCTCAAATTCTACCTTATCAGTGAGGCCTTCCCAGTCAATGTCTACCTGCCTAACCCTACTCTCTTCCTTCGTACTAATTACACCACACCCATTACCTATTTGCTTACTCCCTGCTCCTTCCAATTCCCACAACCCTACCTCCCACTAGAATGGAAGCTCCGGAAAAGGCAGGGCTGTATTAGTGGGCAGCTGTGTCCCCAGCATCCGGAACCTAGGACAGAGGAGGTGCCCAGGAAATGCATGGGTGAATGACTTTGGTGGGGACACCATATTTGGTACTTACCACATCACCAAAAGTTACAGAGAGGAAGGCAGGCAGCTCCGAACTGACAGGCCTGGAGCCCGCAGCTAGAAGCCCACAGGCTGTGTCAGCCTCGGTCGCACGCCGGGCAGGCAGGGCTGGGCCCTGTGTGAGCAGGTACTCCCACTGCCTCAGTCAAGCCCGAGGTGCTGGCAGCTGTGACTCTGCTGAGCTGGCCATAGAAAATGGAGTCTCTCCCCACAGGTGTTTACTAGATGCTTGTGCAATGCACTCAGGAGTGGAGCTCAAGGACGTACAATGTGCACCTGTGCCTTTAGAAGGTGCTCCCAGCATTCATCATTCCAGCAATGCTGGGGGCGGGGACGGGCAGGTTGACAGAATGATTCCACTTCTAGGAACATACCATCAGGATATACCCGGACATGAATTAATTTGCAAAAATTATCCTGCCAGAGACATTTGTAATACTGGAAAATACCATCCAAAGAAGCCAATTTCCAGCTTTAGAAAGTCTGGAAAGGAAATTACAAAATAGCCATGTGATGCCCATGAAGACAGCATAAAACATGGACGATGTTAGAGTATTAAGATTGCTGGTTTGGGCCTCCCTGGTGGCCCAACGGGTTAAGTCGCAGCCTATGAAACTATTCACAGCCACTGCAGCATGAGTTTGATCCCTGGCCGGGGAGATTCCCACATGGCGCAGCAGACCTCTCCTGCCTCACCTGCTGCTCCCCCTAGCAGTGTACTTCAGTTCATCTGCCTGTTCTGTCTCTGGTGAATCCTCTCACCACCCCACACCTCAGGCCTACACCCCAGCTCTTGTATGCACAAATAAATAAATCTTAAAAAAAAAAAAAAAGGTATTTTCTTCCCGTGCATCAGTGTCCATAGCAGTGCTTTGCAGTGCAGGGTGGACCCAGCAGACCAGGGCCAGACACACAGGGTCTAGTACACACTCAATGGCCCTGTAGCATTTGACCCCACCTTTAGTAGGGCCTGGAGAAGTGGGTCCTCTCTCATTCCTCCCTTCACCTGCTTCCCCAGGCTTGCCCCCAACACCTGGCCCAACGGCTCCCCCTACCCTGCCTTTGCTCAGGCCTTGCCAACCACACCTGCAGCGACTCCTCCCCAAAGCCCTCTGGAGCTAGACTGCCCCACTGTGTGGCAGGGGCCAGTCGCTGAAGCTCTCTGACATTCTGTTTTTTCCTTAGGAAAGTGAGGCTGTCCCAACTTCAGAGGGGGCTCTGAAGACAAATGGCCTCTACCTCACAGGACTGCTGAGGTTCGGGGAGTTAAGGGACCCACTCCTCCTGGCCCTACTAAAGGTGAGGGTCAAATGCTACGGGCTGTTGAGTTTGCTCCAGACCCTGCCACATGTCTGACCCTGATCTGCTGGCTCCACCCTGCTCTGCGAAGTGCTGCTCTGGACACTGATGCACGGAAAAAAAATTCTTTATCGTCAACCTAAGTCTGGGCACCTGTTCTTTTCTGAAGGGAGAAATGCAGGTTTCCCTTGAAGCCTTGTGTAAAACTGGCACTTCCCATTGAGCCCTCCACTCAGAGAACTCACAGCGCAACTCTCTTCAAAGCTGACGCCCAAATACCAATCCCAGCACTGACCCCTCCAGAGTCCCCAGGCCACCTTCTGAGGCCCCCCATGCCTTTACCTGTAGTCCTGCTGACTCCTTAAACCACCTCCCCAGCCACACCAGCTCTCCTAGGTGCCCCAACTCAGTGCTGGTGCTCTGCATTTAGTCACAGGGTTTTCCACATTCTCCCTCCGCGAACACTCCGCACTCAGCCTCCCTATAAGGCCTCAGGCAGGGAGGAGTTTCAGCACAGTCAGGCTCCACTGCAGGTGCTCAGTGAGAAAGACACTGCTCAGGCCCCTGCTCTGGGGACTCACAGGCTGGTCACAGAAACGTGTGAACAATCACCTCTCAGTCTGGTGAGGGCTGCAAAGACCCTGTGTGTCACGGGCTGCTGGGGCCTGCCTGAGGATGTGGTCACAGCTCAGCCTGGGACAGAAGGAGACAGCTTCTGAGGGGTTCTACCTGACCTTGAAGGATGGAGTCTCAAAGAGCAAAATCAAACCACCAGCATTTATCCCAAGCCCTCAGGGGTTCCTCCTGCCCCTGGCCCATCATCACCCACAATCTGATTCCAAGCTAACCTGCTAGACCCCAGAGGCACTGGGTGCACCTGCCACTCCAAGGCCTCCACAGAGCTGAGCCCAAGAGCACAGCGCTGCGCTTTCTGCTTTTTCTCACCTGTCTTCTCCAGGCGTCTCCCTGCCATAAATCATGCTGTCCAATGCTGTCTCTGGGTCACAGGCCTCCACATCACCCGGTCCCCAGGGTGCTCGTTAGAATCTCAGGTCCCACCTCTCACTTCCAGAATTCAAGTCTTCTCCTAAGTAATTAAAGTCTGAGAGGTTCTGCTCTCTGCCCCAGTCCACCTTCCCCCAGGCTCACTCCCCTTCCTTCTGCTGCCAGCTGCCATCTTTGGGCGTCTCCAACACCCAGCCATGAGTTGACATTCAGCTTCCAGAGTGCCCACCTCCTTAGCTCTGCTGACCTCACATCCTACCCACCTACAGGCAGCACCGTCTCATCCCCCAGCTCTCCCACCTGAGACGGCCATCTCCACCTGAGAGAAATGTCACACAGCAGTCCTTCTGCCAAACTTATCAAGAAAGACAGATGGCAGGCAGTGACTGACAACCAGCACTTCTGCACTCTCATGCAGCACTGGGCCAAGTGCTTCATCATGAAATCTTCACCTGCCTTTGTGAGGTGACACCTGGCATCCCAGTGTGGAAAAGCAAACATCTAGTGGTTGGAGACTCAACTGAGATGAAGCGTTTGGAGCTGGCTGGTCAAAAACAGCTACAGTCTCCCCTAGAGCCCTCCCTTTCTCTCACTCCCCAAAACCTCATATTTCACCTTTGAGAATTGCTTTTCCCATCGTCCTGTGGGCTTGAGGGGGTCCAGAGATGACCCCCAGGTTTACCACCTACACAAGTGGGAGGAGGCTAGGAGCTGAGAAAGCCCAGCTGCATTTTTAGAAGGTCATTTGGCTGGGACCTAGAAATGAGGACAGAGAGAGTAAAGGACAAGTGGGCAAGGCCGGCAGAGGCCAGAGAAACCCTTCAGCGACAGGTGAAAGGGCTTAGGAAGCGACAAAGAGATGCAGTGCTTGGAGCTGGCTGGTCAAAAACAGCTACGTTCTTCCTTATATCCACCTCCTCCTCTCCCCCCCAAAACCTGACACTTCACCCTTTGGGTATCACTTTTCCCACCCTCCCTATGCAGCAAATCAGTCACACTCTCCCAAGTCCACTTGGCTCCATCTCCTGCCTCCCCAGAGTCCTTAGCCCTCCCTGGCCACTCCCTCCCCTCCGGCTGAAGCTCAGCTCTGGGGGACCCTCCACGCCACCAGCCACCAGCGGCTGGCTCCACAGCAAAGCCTTCGCAAGGGAGGGGACTTTGCGTCTCTGCACAGGGGGCAGCTGCCAGGAAGCCTCCCCTCCCCTTGGGACTGGCAGCCCTTCCCCAGAAGGGCCCCAGGCACGGGCTCCCCCTCCGAGCCCAGACTTCCCACATCAAATCCCTGGTTTTCACAATCACCTCCCCCCAGAGGAAAACCTGAGACTCTGCTCCTCTAGCCAACATCCTGGGAAGGCTGAGCTGGACTGTGGAAGATGGAGTTGAATGAAAAACAGTCTGTCCTGGAAGAGCTCACAGGAGGGACCCTCCCCGCCAGGGACCCCACCCCCCAGCAGGTACCTTCCAACAGGGCAACAGTCTCATGACCCCTTTCCACCCCATACCTTCAGCACCTGGACCTACTTAGGAATTCAAACTCTCTGTCTTTGAAAACGTCCTTCAGTAGCAAATTACCACTGCAACAAGGACTCCGTCTTTATGACCGAAAAAATTACATAAAACACAAAACGTTGAAACTGTAACACAAAATTGAAAGTGTCTTGCATTATTTATAGATTATGTCGGCAGAACTTTATTTGTGAACCACAGATCTATTCCAGAATCTGGCTACTCACGGTATGGTCTGTGGACCACGTTGTCAACACCACCCTGGAGCTTGTTAGAAATGCAGAATGTGAGGCAAGCCCCAGGCCCCTAGAATTAGAATCTGCATTGTAACATTAAAACTTGGGAAGTCCTGGCATAGAGGTTATGGTTGGTGAGCTGGGGGTGAGATGGAGCCAGGTTCCATGGAACCCACAGAGAACGAGGTGCTCTTGCATCATGTGCTTGTGTAGGGGTCATTTTCTAACAGCAATGGGAAGGAAGTACAGGTGTGAGGGGCCTAGGGGTGACAATAAGCAGAAGCAGAGGCCAATGGGAGAAGCATCTGAACTAACCCAGTGTGGGTGGGCCTGCAGAGGAGGCGCAGGCTGGAGGAGGGCTTTGTGAGCGTGACCGACAGGACTGCCCCCCCCCCCCCAGGTACTGGGGCTGGGGGTGGAGGCTGTAAGTGAAGGGCAAACTGGGGTTTCTAAGCCAGAAGACTGTGTCACTTAGAGGGGGCATTTTTTTTAAATATATATTTTTATTGTTATTTATGTCTTTTACATTTTATATTCCCCTTGGGTAGCCCACCACCAATTCACCTGCGATCCATCTCCATGGTCCCCTGCACTCTTCTCTATTCCATCCTGTGCCCTTTTCCTTCCCTCCCTCCGCCTCCCCCCCGCCATTGTCTCTCTCCTATTTGGTTTCCTTATAGTCCTGATATAAGTGAAACCATTCGATATTTTTCTCTTTCTTTCTGGCTTATTTCACTGAGTATGATCAGAGGGGGCATTTTTAAAGAAGGTGCTGGGCTCTGTCTTGGCCTTGCAGAGAGGGACCTGGGGAACACCCATGGGAGATGCTCAGATGTGATACACTCAGGCCCAAAGCTGCCCAGAGATGACCAGGCCAGAGACACAGAGCTGCAAGCCCTGAAAATGCCCAGGGATCCGCTGAAGAAGGCCTGAGATCGATATGAGCAGAGGGAGGGTGGCGGGAGCAGGGGACATGAGTTAAGATGGGCTGGGAGGCAGAGGGGAGACCCGCACCACAGGACAGCTGTACAAATACCTAAATCTCTCACCTGAAGTTGCAAGTCCCCTCTAGTCAAAATTATACCTTTCTACAGAGACATGTTCACAGCAACATTATTTGCAACAGCCGAAAGATGGAAGCAACCTAAGTGTGCATCGACAGATGAATAAACGTGATATATACATTCAGTGAGCTATTATTCAACCTTAAAAAGGAAAGAAGTTTGCAAAAACATGCTACAACAGGGAAGGCCCTTGAGTACATTACGCTAAGTGAAGCCAGCCAGACCCAAAAGGACAAATACTGTGGGATTCCACTTACAGGAGGGCCCGGTGCAGTCAACCTCAGAGACAGGAGGTAGGATGGGGGCTGCACTGGGCTGAGGGGTGGGTGGGGATTGTGGTTTAATGGGGACAGAGTTTCAGTTTTGCCAGATGAAAAGAGTTCTGGAGATGGAGGCTGGTGACGGTACACGACACCACCACTGAACGCACAAATGGTGAAGATGATCAGTTTTATGTGTATTTTACCAACATTTAAAAAAATGATGTCTTTCTTAACAGGCATAGGAAATCTGAACTCCTGGAATTGGACGGCACGTCCATTTCGGGAGGTGAGAGCCAATCAGCAGCTGTAGCCCACTCCTTCAGCAGGCTGGGCAGCGGAGGGGAAGAGAGGAATCGGGAGGCCAGGCCGGGAGCAGGCTTTTTTTTCAGGCAGAAAAATGTCAAAGGATGTTAGTAAAGATATATAATCCTCCTAATGAACTTCCTTAGGAGAGAAATACACCTAGAATACGCCTAAGATTTGGAGACTGGGAATTTTAAGTCCTGGGTACGGGTCCCTGCTCCATGCTGACCACCTGTGTGTCCTGCTGCATGTGACATCCCGGTCAGGGCCTCAGGTGGCCCAACTGAGAAAAGAGGGAGCTGGAAAAGTTTGTTTTTAGGGTTCCTTCTAGTTCCAACACTTTGATGCTTTCTGTCCTATTAAAAAGTGACCTCAAACTAAATGCTTTCACAGAGCTGTGCTGGGGCGGGGCGGGCACTTTAACGGTAAAACCTAACATCACAGTAAACTAGGATAGGAAACCTTTTAAAGTTCAGTGAGTGCTTGTATCTTGCATTCTAAGAACTAGAACACTCTTCGCTAACTGGCTTATCCATGAAAGCCCCTGATGGGGAGAGTCGGAACATCAGTGTGAAGTCCCTAGGAGAGGGGTGCCCCAGAAATTATCTCTCAGCCTTCACATTTTCATCCTATGCTACTTGTCACCTAGCGAAGGGTGTGTGTGTGTGTGTGTGTGTGTGTGTGTGTGTGTGTGTGTATTTAAACAGGGAGTAAGCTACAGAACTGGACTACATGCACACCAGAGCCTGCCCCTCGGACTGGAGTATCTGGGGGTCAATACTACAAATCTAGATTCCCTGGTAAGCGCCCTGTGCTCACCTTGTTCCCGGCTGCCGAGATGCTGGTTTCCTGTCTGGCTTCTCTGCGGGCAAGTCCTGTCTGCACCTGCAGGTCACCCAATGCCGGTCCAACGCTTGTGCAGAGGTGGCCAATACCACCTGCTTCCCTGCCTCTGCCAAAGGCAGGGGACTTGGTTCTAATCTCAAAACTAGGGCTGGGAGAGGGATGTGGGTGTTTCTGCAGAAAGAATAGGTGGGGGTGTAAGCACCAGGAGAAAAAAGAAGATAAGATCTAGGGACACTCTGGCCTCCTGCCCCACCTCACTTACACACTCTGGCTCTTAAATTCCATTAGGAATGAGCTGATGGGAAGAACAGTTGCTTGTTCTTCACCTTGTGTTTCCGTCAAAGACATGTTCCTCCTCCTCCATCCAGTCCCCAGAATCCCTGTGGGAGGAAGGAGTGCACCGAGGCTGATGCAGCATAAGCAAAGCTGGGGAGGGGTAAGCCAGAAAAGGGGTGACCACAGAGGTGTGTGGGACCGAAGTCAAGAACATGGATCCAGCAGGCTACGTCAAGAAATTAGTTTTGTCTTTTTACAGGTAAAGGGTTTCAGACTGATTCCCCAGCACTAATCTTCAAATTTAAAGTCACATCTGGGTGGGGGTGACCAACACCCCAATTTGATTTGCCTAGGGCAGTCCCAGAGGAGCTTTGCTGATTAGACGCATTTATTAATAGCGTCCCCTTTAATTCTCAACATGTTCTGGTTGGGATCATACACCCAAGTTGCCTTATTCTTGGGCCCAAGTAACTCTGAAGTTAGAGCTGCACTTAGAGAGGGTGCTCAGCAGGCCAGTGAGCCATCAGCGGACAGCTGCTGTCTACCTGCTGGGACAGCAGGCTCACGATCCCCCAAGAAAGCCTCTTCTCGGGGGGAAGCTGCATTATAAAAATAACAGGATTCAAACTTACATGCAGTATGATCGCAGCTAAATAACATCCTTCCGCAAGCAAAGAGTGGGAGTGGGGGAAATGAGAAAACCTGCTGACTTTTTTCCTTCTATCTTCTTCCATCTTACTGTCTCTTCATTTGACATTTACTGAATACATCTGAAGTTCCAGGGATGATGGGGACTCAACAGGAAATAGAAATAAGAAGGCCGACTTTGAGGGAGCATCCCACAAAATAGGAGGCCTGTACTTTCCAAAAATGTCAAGGTCATACAGGACAGAGGTTAAGGAACTGTTCCAGTACACTAATGACAACCACACACAGTACACGATCTGGGGTTTGCTTTACTACAAAGGTGATTATTGAGACAACTGGTAAAACCCATGTGAGGATTCCAGCGTAGGTAATGGTATTTTATCAGTATTGATTTCTTGATTCTAAAAATTGTCTTGCATTTATGCAGGAGAATGTCACTGTTTTTAGGAATATACTTAAGTATTTTGGGGGAAAGGAAGAATCTAAAAATGATCCTCAAATGGTTCAGAATACACAGAGAGAGAGAGAGAGAGAAAGAGAGAGCCAGAGAGAAAACAAATGTGATAACATGGTGACATGTGGGGAATGTGGGTGAAGAGTTCATGGGAATTCTTTGTTCTATTCTTGCAACTTTCCTTTAAGTCTACATTAAGTCAAAATACAAAGCTAAAAGATACATAGGACTAAGAGAGGACTTCTGCCGTTGCTAAAAAGAGCCGTGGGCCCTGACTTCACACACAGCTCAAGGTGCGGCTGGCGGCCAGAGACTAACACAAATAACTACCGGAAACAAAATTGCAAGTGTGGAAAGTGCAGTACAAGGAGACAGACCTGGAGGCCCCAGTGTTTACAGCAGGCAGTTTACCCAATTCAGGAAGGTGAGGGACTGGCTCTACAAACATGGAGCTAAGACCCAAAGGATGAGCTAATTGGAGAAGGGAAGAAGGTTCCAGGCTCCCAAGTCCCTGAGTCGGTGAGGTAAGAGCTGAAAAAGCACGAGGGCTGAAGCACACACAGCAGAGCCTGGGGGGGGGGGGGGGGGGGGGG